>JADBJO010006943.1:101726-104226 GCA_016801955.1 Conus betulinus
AGTGCTTGGAGCATTATATGTAGCAGACAATAGAAGGAGTGTTTTGATGCTTATTGTATGGAATACGCCATGCCGTTTGAGGTGGGCTCTACAGTTTATTGTATGTAACGATCACATTTTTTTTCTTGCTGTCCCAATCTCTGCGCCACCTCGGAGGCAGTGCACCCACGCCGCTCAACCGACACCCGTCCACAACCATAGCCCGGTCGGCCCCGCCGCAGCCCCGGCACCGACAGTCCACAGGGAGCAGTCAATGTCAAGTCGTCAAGAGGCAACCGACCGGAGGAGACACTGCACTGCCGCCGAGTCACTTCGGTGGTGTTCAGTGGTGCCTGTTCTGATCTAACATCCGCAGGACATCACCTACGAAGCCCCATACTGACGAAAGTAATTGCTTAGTCGCGGAGCCGGCGTGAGTGAGCTCTCCCTCCGGAGGGCGCCACCACGTCCGTCCAACGACAGCACTCTCCGATACCGGTGACCCCGTCGGAACCAAACTAAGGCCACAGACATGGAGAAGACATCGAAACTGAGGTTGCCATAAGAGCAGGGCATGAAGGGCCACAGAATTTGAGACATTTAATGCTGATCGATGAGAATGAGGATGATTAAGATGATGCTACGGATGTTTCCATTTCGGTCTGAGACTACATGACAGGGCTGTACTCTACGCTTCCTTTCATGATATATCCCGGCGTCAACCAGGCCCGAGAGATACAGGCACCAGCAGTGTTTTGGTCAGTAAATTTGAGCAACACTCTCAGAAACGCATCCATTAAATGGATGAAACTCGACTGTGTGGTCCCAGTCTTTCCAACTGAGTCCGCAGCAAACTCAACTCTGAGTAGGAGCCGGTCGGGGCAGAAAAACCCACATGACTCTTTATGAGATTCGAACCCACGACCTCCCAGCCGAGAGTCCGCGACGCTAACCACTTCGCCGCGGCGGCTGGTGTATGTAACGCACCTTACAGCTTTGAGTTTCGCCAGTCATTGTACGTGACGGGCTTTAACAGCTTTGAGTTTTGTCAGTCATTGTCCGTAACAGGCTTTAACAGCTTTGAGTTTTGTCAATCATTGTACGTAACTGGCTTTAACAGCTTTGAGTTTTGCCAGTCATTGTACATAACGGGCTTTGTCAGCTTTGAGTTTTATCAATCATTGTACATAACGGGCTATGTCAGCTTTGAGTTTTGCCAGTCATTGTACATAACGGGCTTTGTCAGCTTTGAGTTTTATCAGTCATTGTACATAACGGGCTATGTCAGCCTTGAGTTTTGCCAGTCATTGTACGTAACGGGCTTTATCAGCTTTGGGGTTCTCCACTCTGTTTCGTGTGGTGTAACAAAGCACAGGAGTCTTCTGGTTCTCCCATCCTTGAAGTTTCCATTTTAGTTTCAGTTTCATCAAGGATGCGTCACTGCGTGCGGATTAGTCCATATACGCTACACCACATCCGTTAAGTTTTGAGACCACACTGCACCTGGTTTTAAGCTTGAATGTTTCAGACATATCAGCTTTGAAACTCTGTCTTCTGTCAGTAAAAATCAGATCAGCTTTGTAGTTGTCTCATTGTCTCTCTCTCTCATACGTGTGATTCACACATCGGCTTCGGGGGTTGGGGGGAGGGTGAAGGGGGGGGGGGGGGTGGGGGTCATTACATGTAAACGACTACATGCCTTTGGGGCTTCTTATCAGTCGATGTAACAGATCACCCCAGGCTTACGGTTTCCATCATTGTCTGCAAGACAACACATCAGCTTCAGGAATTCTCACACTACTGTATGTAACAGAATACATCTTCTTAAAGGTGAGCCCTTTATTGTGCGTCACAGACCGTGCAAGCAGTACATTCTCCCATAACGGTGATGAGCCAGTTCCCATCTTGAATTTTTGCTGGTTACATAGAAGACTGGCGGAATCCAGGGCTGCTGGGAGGTTTGTCACACGCTACAGCAGAAGAATCTCCAGAGATAATGTAGTCTGCTGCATATAAATGAAACACAACTTCAAGCTGGTGCTGCCTACTACAGACGACGAGATCGCCATAGCTAACATGGTCCGTTGCGTATGGTAGTAGTAGAACTTAGAGCAACATTTTTTCTTTGTATTTATTTATTTTTGTGTGTATTTGTTTTTTGTTTTTTTGTTTTGTCAATACTTCCGTTTTTTTTTTTAATTGATTTTGATTGTGTGATTTTTCTCCTTTTCATCTGCAACACATTATGAAAAGCCAAATTAGAATGTTAAAAAAAAACTTAGGGTTCTCCTACATTTTTGTATGTAACAGACCATCCAGCTTTGGCGTTCTCCAAGGTATTTTTGTCTAACGGATGGCATCAGCTTTTTAGTCTTTCCTTTCCTATATGTAACAGACTATATCAACTTCGAGGTTCTCCTATGACTGTATGTCACCATCTACATTAGCTTTACGGTTCTTTCATTTTTTTTCTGAAACAGCAGATCATACCCCCCTCCCCCCCCCCCCCCCCCCCCCCCCC
>JADBJO010006943.1:109226-111726 GCA_016801955.1 Conus betulinus
CAGACGTTAGATTATAGGGACACACACACCACACACACACACACACACACACACACACACACACACACACACACACACACACACACACACACACACACACACACACACACACACACACACACACACACACACACACACACACACACACTTCACACAATACACACACACACACACACACACACACACACACACACACACACACACACACTCACTCACTCACACACACACACACACACACACACACACACACACACACACACACACACACACACAAGCTGGAAGAGACAGTGGGGGGAACAGAGGTTAGTTGTAGAACATACACTTACGCACGCTGGATGCTGTACACGTGCTGATCACATTCCCATGAACAGAAAGGATGCTCCCCAAAACTGTAAAGACCCTCTCTCTCTCTCTCTCTCTGTCTCTCTCTCTCTCTCTCTCTCTCTCTCTCTCTCAATCTCTCTCTCTCTCTCAATAGAGCTAGACATATAGATGCATACACAGATAAATAGATAGATACCTAGATAGATGGCTAGATGGACAGATAGATAGGTGCGTGTGTCTATCTGTGTCTGGAGATGTGTGTATGTCCTTGTATTGGTGTGTCAAGTCAAGCTAAGTCAAGTCAAGTCAAGTCAAAATTATCTTTATTGAGGGTTAAAGAATAAGCTTTCCAGCTTTTTTACATCCTGCCCTCATGTGTGTGTGTGTATGTGTGTGTGTGTGTGTGTGTGTGTGTGTGGTGGGGGGGGATGGGGGGGGGAGAGAGAGAGAGAGTTTGTTTGCCTTTGTGTCTGTGTCAGTGTGTGTCTCTCTCTCTCTCTCTCTCTCTCTCTCTCTCTCTCTCTCTCTCTCTCTCTCTCTGTGCGCGCGCGCGCGCGCGCGCGCGTGTGTGTGTGTGTGTGTGAAGGGGGAGGGTACATAATAAGACGGATAGACAGAGAGACAGAGACAGAGAAACAGACAACCAGCCAAACAGACAACATAAAATGGGGGCAAAGGCAAAGAATAGTGATCATTACGCACGATACCCATGCAGGAGAGGTGGAACTAATTCCTGTACAAAACACTTAACAAGAGTGCCCTGCCCTGTTCCTGGGACGTAGACCATGACAAACAACCAACCGAAAGACCGATCCGTGCAACCGTTTGCAGGCCCCAAGGCTTCGTGGATGATTGGACCAGAGGAGAAATATGTGGCAGGCTGTATCACGGCGTCTTGGCCATGCTGTTCTGCTGGTGTGGCATTATAGAACTACCCCCATCTATTTCACCCTCAGAGAGGTTTTGAACGTGGAAAATCGTTGTTGTTTTGTGAAGAGCCATTCCTCTAATGTGAGACATACTTGGTACTTTCCAACGTGAGACAACAAGGTCCTTGAGTGCATAAGATATAAGCTAGCTGTGTTATGTTTGTAATGTAGAATTTTACATGATGTTATGTTTGTGATATCACAGACCAGCATGAGCCATCCACTCGTTCGGCACCATGGCTACCTCCCAGTCTGTTTTCTTAATAGATTTGCATGGGATAAAATGTATGGGAGTTGGACTTTAGAAAAAAAGAAAAAACTACCCTTCGTTGTTTTGTATTTTGTTTACGTCATCAACGTGTGCAATTGTTATCGCTGTATACGTCTTTCGATCATTGTATACTTATTTTCATTGAAGTGATCTAAGCTTAGTGAAAAATTCGTTCGTTTCATTGTCCTATTTGTTTGTGTCTTGCCTGAAGAAGACCTAAGAGGTCGAAACGCGTTGTGTTTTTGTCTTGTGACTCGTTTGTCCACGCAGTTTCTACTCTGGTGGACTGCGTCATATGAGAACGACTTATCATAATGCAAATCGTTGGTGCTGGTAGACTTACAGAAGAGACATCACATACAAACAGTAAATATAGGGTCATGGAATATATTAGCAGAAATACTGCTATGTGACTTAATGTGTTTACTTCGTTTTTGTTTGTTTGTTTGTTTGTTTGTTTTAATCCATTCCAGTATGTGGTTGGTCAAATCAGTTTTTCAGTAAACATGGTAAACATATGGAGACACCATAGTGGGATGCGTATGTTATCAAAATTCAAGCCGGGGGGGGGGGGGGGGGAGAGCAGTAGTTTGCAGCACCAGCTTTGTATCGAATTGATTTCCCAAGAGCTGAAGGCTAAAACCTGAAGAGGTTTGTGCTCTACCGGAAGGAAGTGACGTACACAATTGCAGAGAGAGCATGATGGGATCACTGCAAAAATGTTCGTCTTGGTTCTCATCTGAATCATTCTCTTTGTGTGCATTAGGGCCAGGACAACGACAGTGAGAGCTGAGTTATAGTTGGGAAAAGTGTTTTTCTTTGTTTGTTTTGTTTGTTTTTTCATGACGCGTTTTTGTAACCTATTTTCATCCTCATTTGGATCACTCCTACTTGGATAACCATTACATAAATCTATGATTTTTTTTTGTTTGTTATATTACACGTGGCTTTTCTCACAATTTGTTGATGTATAATG
>JADBJO010006943.1:119226-122885 GCA_016801955.1 Conus betulinus
TGCTGTCATAAGAACATGTTACCCTTACATTAGGACTTTAACGGTTCGACTACACACTTACGGCATGTCTAATCAAGCACAATACATTAACAAACTCTGGATGAACTGTCGTCTTGGGGAAAATGAAATGTGAAAGCATGTCACAGGCTAAACACTTCTATTCATTCCTTCCGACGATGAGTGAAAAATAATCCCGCAAAGTTTATGGAGAACACAGAGAGAGTAATAGGCCACAGTTCCATATTATAACCACCATTCACCAGTAGTTAAAGAGCTGTCTTCCACTGATCAACCTGTAAAAGAGTCACCCACCCACATATCTCCATACTTTGAAGCGACAGCTGCCACCACCATCACTCTCTTCGTCTCTGTGTCTCTCTCCCTCATTCCCCCCCTCTCTCTGTCTCTGTCCGTCTGTGTCTGTTTGTCTGTCTGTCTGGTTGTCTGTCTGCCTGTCTATTTTTTGTCACTGTCTGCCTGTATGTCTGTCTGGTTGTCTGTCTGTCACTGTCTTTGTCTCTGTCTCGTCTCTGTCCTCTGTCTGTCTGTCTGTCTGTCTCTGTCTGTCTCACTCTCTCTTCTCTGTCTGTCTGTCTGTCTGTCTGTCTGTCTGTCTGCTCTGTCTCTCTCTCTCTCTCCTCTCTCTCTCTCTCTCTCTCTGGAAGTGCCTATAAACGACCCAAATCGTAAGAGGAAAAAAAGTCATCCTTTCGAAATCTCGAAATCACTTTGTGTGGTCTTCTTGCAAGTTTCCAGCAGAAGACTGTATTCATCAGTGGCAGATTTCATGAGGCTATATATAGAACAGACACAAAACGATGGCTTGACCTTTTCGTTCGGACTGGCGGTCATTCAGTCCGTTTCCATAAATATGCAAGCGATACGATCAGTGGGGACGAGAAGAAATGGCGCCTTGGGAACACGCACTGAGAAAAGGCGTCATTGGAATTTCCCAACGCAATCTGGCAGCAGCAGCATCACCAGATATTCTCTGTGGGCGGTTCCCATGCCGGACGTGCATGAGGATTGGTGCGATGAGGATATCTATGCGGGGTCGTTGGAAAGGATACAGCGTTTATTTGCTGACACACTGTCCATCTTCTTGGATTAGAACAGCATGGGACCAACAGGGGTCAGCTTCAATTAAATCTGTAGAAGATGTCGTCGTCTGGCCTGGGCGGAATACAGCGTGGGCCAGGGCTCCCTGCTAGGAGGAGGTATTGTGGTGTGTGTGTGTGTGTGTGTGTGTGTGTGTGTGTGTGTGTGTGAACTCCTGGGAAGTGTAGACCAAGGCCAAGGTTCCCTGCCATGTCATTCAATCTCCATCAGTATCAGACATTCCCCAGCTTGCTAATGAATTAACGAAGGAGATTAAGTTAGTTTTGTTTCGTTCCAAAGCAGAGATAGCATGTGTGTCGAGAAAGGCAAAATGGAGCAACACTGGTGGATGAATAGACGTTGAATTCAAGAACGCACACACAAGCGCGGCAGGCTTTCAAGTGCGGGCACTTACATCAGCAGCTCTCTATCTCTCTCTCTCTCTCTCTCTCTCTCTCTCCTCTCGTCTCTCTCTCTCTCCTCTCTCTCTCTCTCTCTGTCTGTCTGTGTTGTCTGTCTGTCCTTCTGTTTCTCTTTCTCAAATATATCAATGCAGGTATGCAGGCATACACGTACACACACACACACACACACACACACACAACCCACACACACACACCACACACACAAATACACACAAACAGGCACACACGCACGCACGCACAGGCACACACGACGCACGCACGCAGCGCGCGCGCAATCACACCACACAACCAACACACAACACACACACACACACACACACACAACACACACACAGTCACACACAACACACACACACACACACACACACACACACACAACATACACACACCCACACACACACACACACACACACACACACACACACAACACACACCACACACACACACACACACTCGCATACACAATCATGTTGACAGTTGCCAAAGCGACACTTGATTTCATCTGTGGTAGATTTGCTGAGGTCGTACGTAGAAGGGGACATAACGATGGCTTAACCATTTGTTAAGGAATCCGGTCATTCAGTCTCTTTCCATAAACATGTGAGTGATATGATCAGTGGAGAAGGAAGTTCATGGTGCCCTGGAAATGTACAATGGGAATAGGCATCACCGAATTCTCCCAGTGCGATCTGCATCAGCAGCAGCCGCAGTGCTGTCATTCTCTGGTGGCGGATCATCATCGGAATGCGCATGGGGATTCGTTCAGGATATCTGTTGTGTGCAGGTGGCTGCAATGGATACAATGTTCAGTTACCGACAGATCTCCATCTTCTTGAATTACAGCAGATCTTATTAACAAGAACCGGGCTCGGTTATAGGCTCTAAAAGACGTTTTTGCTGGCCTGATGGAGTATGGCGCGTGCCAAGGATACTTGCAGGAACGGGGTATGTGTCCTTTGAACGAGTCTTAAACTTACTGCCTTTGTGCGCCTGACCAGAGAGGTTAGAGACTGAGGCTACTTGTTTTTTTTATTTATTTATTATTTCTCAGCATGTCATTCAACTTTCATCACCGAGAAAACATTCCTTAGCTTTGCCAATGGATTACCAAAAAAACATTTTAAGGGGCGGGCGGGGGGATGGTGTCTGCATCTTTCCAAAAACAGAGAAAGCATGCACATGGAGAACTGAAATACCTTGGTAAAAAAAAAACTGGTGGGGGAAGAGATGTTAAATTGTAGAACACGCACATGCGCACGAGCTCTTGCGTCCACATCAATAGCTCTCTCTGTCTGTCTGTCTGTCTGTCTCTCTCGGCTGTTTTTGTCTGTCTCTCTGTCTGTCTGTCTGTCTCTCTGTCGTCTGTCTGTCTGTCTCTCTCTCTCCTCTCCCTCTCCTCTCTCTCTCTGTCTCTCTCGCTCTCTTGTGAGTTCGGGATGTACGTGTGTGTGTGTGTACGCGCGCGCATGCCGTGCACACTTAAACGAGAGAGAGAAGGAGGGACAGAGCTAAATAATGAGAGAGAAACAGATAGGCAGAGAGACAGACAGACAGAAAGAGACACAGACAGAAACTTCAGACAGACACACAGACAAAATAGATCGAGACAGACAGAGACACAGAGAGAAACAGTCAGTCAGCCAGCCAAGAAACAACAAAAAGTAGGACAAACGTAGACAAAGAATAGTGATCGTTACGCACAATAACCACCGTAGAAATAGGAGTGGAACTAATTCCCATTCAACCACCAGGACAAGAAGAATACTGTTGATACCCTGTCGCTGTGACGCAGACCAAAATAAACAACCAATGGAAAGACCGATCCGTTCGACCGCTTTGCAGGCCCCCAGGAACCTCGTCGATGATTTGGGCCAGGGGAGAAACACGTGACAGGCTGTATCACGGCAGTCTTCGCCATGATATTCTTGCGGTGTGGGTAGAGTAGAATTACGCCCCAGCTATTTATGTCGAGCACGTTTTCGACCGTGAAGAGTCGTTCCTGCTCTTTTAAAGGGTCATTCTTGTAAGCGCCCAGTACTTGTTACATTCTAACTTGAGCTGACAGCATGTTTGTGGGAATAAAAATATGAAAAATGCGTCGCGCTTGTAACGGTATATAAATGCAGGATGAAGATG
>JADBJO010006944.1:0-22500 GCA_016801955.1 Conus betulinus
CCCCCCCGAACCCCCTCCCCGGACGATCACCACCCCCCCCACCCCCCCCCACATAGAATCCTTCACTGATCATAATCGGGCGGCGCTGTTCAGGAGTTTTCAGACTTTCTAGTTTGAGGGGGAACTCTGAGTAGTGAGGACAACAGAAAACTGTTGTTGATTTGAAATCATCCATCTGCCACCCTCCGATACCAACAAAGGTGCCCAACTAACGAGGCCGGGCAAAGCGAGAAACAGGCAATCATAAGCCCTCCAGGCTGACAGAGAGGGACAGGATACGGACGAAATTCTGCAATCGAGGTAACGGAACCTGCCTCCACACTAGATGATGCCTATTGGTGCCACGAACAGCGAGAGACAGAGAGTAGATGGAATTGCCGTGACAAAGCCAGGAAAGCAGTCTGTCAAGCGTGCTCTTGCTCCAGAAGCCCATGCACCGATTAGCTGAGTTGACACTGTGACACTAGTTCCAGTGTGTACCCTCCGCTGGGACAGGTCCGAAGACATCGAAATGAGTTGGGAAGTACCCTGCGCAAACACTCTAACACAGGACGAAGGTAATCAAGTCCCCTCCATTACAGGCTTGCACAACCCGCAAAAAAAAGGGGCCAGTCAGTGTTTAAGAACAAGGGACCCAGTGAAACATAGATAGTGATTGATAATGCACTCTGAGGAAAGTTATGATTTAGTAACGTACTTGATGAGAACAGAAGTAATGCATAAAAAGTGCCACTGACAGCATCTGACAAAAGAATGGTATAAAGTCCAATGATGTGATGGACAGGTCAAGCCGGAAGTATCTTAATAAGAGGTCACGAGAAAGGATGCTGATCCACAGAAAGCTCCTCCATAGTAAGTAAATACACAAACCCACATTACACAACACCCAACACACGCGCGGCGCGCAGATCAGTGCGCGCACGCCCGCACGCACGCGCAGCGACGCCACAGCACACACACACAACAAACAACAACACACACACAACACACATCTGTCTGTCTATCTGTCAGCCTGTCTAGGTCATGTCCGCGGTACTTATCCTGGTGGCTGTTTGTGTATGTGTGAGTGAGTGAGTGCGTGCGTGCGGTGCGGTGCAGCAGTGCATGTGCGTGCGCTGCGCGACGCGCGGGTTGTATCCGACGGTGTATGTGGTGGTTGGACTCCAGTGTGTGGGGTGTGTGTAGTTTGTGTGTGTGTGGTGTGTGGTGGTTGTGTGTAGTGTGTGTGTTGTGTGTGTGGTGTGTGTGTGTGGTGTGTGGTGTGTGTGTGTGTGTGTGTGGGGTGTGATGGGTGGTCAGAGTGGATTAATGTGCTAAAATTAAATGTAGACAGAAGTCTTTATCACTCATTCAGAAGGAACCCTTCATTTTATAATCACAAGTACACCGCACGTCTGAAACAGTGACCAACTCCGAGTTAGGTGTCTCAGTAAGAGGATCAACGTATATTCAGTGTAAAAGCTTTACAACTTAGAACTAGTAGCATGTATCTCTTTCCACACAAAATACACCACCTCGACCACAGAGCCCCGAAGACATCAAAACGGTCTCCTGAGGTTGGCCGTCACAACCAACTGGCTCAACAAAACGGCATTAATGGTCCCTAACCTACAAGGTTGGTCCCTACTAAATGCTTCTGTCTGTGCATTTCTCGTGCCTAAGTCCGGCCTTTCCAAGCAGTCTACGGAGATCCCCACACGGATTCACCTAGCCACCCAAAACTAAAAAATGTTCACGCATCGGTTGAAGTGGTATTCCAGAAAAAAATGTTAGTCGTCGTTGCATTCCCAGTCCAAGGAATTTATTTTTGGACTCCCATTGATTTCGTTTGTACTCTATCAACATGCTCGCCTACTGGTATTATGATGCCTATGACTGACGTAAGATTTAATGTTTTAACGTTGCTTTAGCCTTCTCATATTGGAGTTAGTAGCAGCAGGCATCGACTACCTTTAAGGGAGGGATAAATGGATGATTACCACATAACTATAGTGCTATACATGACCATAGGGGACACCCCCCCTCCCACTGGTCCCACCATCTCATGAAAAAGCAGACATGCCCAAATGCCAAGAATTGTGTTTTGTTCTCAACAGAAAACACCAACATATAATTAGCGGTTACAACCCAAGAGTGTAAACGAAGAAGATTCCACTCCAATGAGAACAATAAATGAATTTTGTTAAAGGTAGACTAGCGATTCAGCAATCAAACAAATACCTCAAAAGGGGACAAGATGAGAAATAGTTACTTTGGAGAGTTAAAAGCAATTAAATGCAACAGTGTCTATCCAACAAAATCAAAAACCACCCTCTCTAAGTTGTAATGTCTGAAATCCTCCCAAATTGATACTATAGTGAGTCCGTCAGGAGCCGACGGAGACGATGGGAAGATAGGTATGTGCACTCAGCGGATAGAAACATGACGGCGCAGAATAATGTAACTCTGCCTGCCCGAAACTGGGAATAGAGACACAATGAAGGGAGGTCATACTTTACAAGTGGACTCAACGGTTTGACAAAGGTACCTAAAATTAGGGCGGAGACATAGTCCTGAACGGGGCCTCTGTAGAGAATCGGGTTTTAATCAAGATCAAGTATACGATACTAAAATGGTGGGCAATGGAGCATCCAAGTTGATTTGAAACCAAAAACAACCAAAAAAAGACATGTGAATGAAAATGGTAGACACTGGAAGAAGGTAGTGGATGGAAATGGTAATTTGCTTATAGCAGCCCAGCAAGACACCGCCAAGGGCGCAGCATATCAGGGCAGTTCACCGGCGTTGAAGTGTCAAATCTCAAGACAGATGTCAATTTTTTAAACCGGTCAATCCAACAACAACAACCTAATTCACCACAATTCTTTAAAAACTTATCTAAAAATTACACCGGAAAATGTTTCAAAAATTTTCTTGTCTAGAAATCTTAGATTCAGATTTTATAAATGATGATATCCCACAAGAAAATTTCAAACGATCGCATCAGGTAGAAAATCTCTGAAATCAAGGTTTTTTTAAGGAGTGAGTCTGCTGTGAAAGTGTTTTTATGTCTTCACCATCGTGAAAGTCCCAACCACTCCAAAAAGAATATGTTTCAATGGTGAGTGGTACCATGAACATGGCGATGAGAACGAGCGAAAACGATTGAGCATCGCGGGAGCTTCAAACAGCGAGATTCTCAGATCGAAATGGGTGATCATGTAGTTAAAAACGTTTTGTGTTTTGGTTTCCTGTATATGTTATTGTAGCGCGCACAAAACTGTTTTTTCTTTACGGCCAGACCTCCTCGGGAACATGGTAAACTCTTTCAGGATTCTGGGCACGGAATTGATGGAACAACCATGTTTGAAAAGTTTGTTATCATAGTCAGCGAGGTTCCTAGCTCACTTCTTGCCAAGCCAGAGGTCTGACATAAGACCAATGGGTTTTTTGGGGGTTGGTTTCAGAATCAGGTGTGAGGGAAGGACACAGGTGCTACTCAACTCTTGCTTTGTGGCACTACTTAGGGCAAGGTTGAGTCAACCAAGTTCGTTGCCTCCAATGCCAAATGGGCTGAGAACAAACCCCAAGGAAAAACTAACGATGGAACCCAAATGACGCCACCATCTGATTTCAGAGAAGTTATAGTGTGATATAGTTTAGCAGCCTACATCGCTCAGCAGGTGAGGGTGCTTGAGGTTACGGAGCGGCAATGGCTCCAATGAACGCGTAGCAGAAAGGGAAGTCCGACAAAACTGAGGAATTTTTTATGTTTTGATTTTTTTTATGAAAACCATTTCAGGAGCCCAGGCCAATCGGCCACAACTGTAGATTGGAGCTGTCATCAGATCAGCAGTGTAGATTGGAGCTGTCAGTTGAAGCGTTGCTTAGAACAGAACATCTTCAGGAGGACCTGTTGCACATACACAGCAGAGGCCAACCTCTCCTGCAGATTTGGAACAATTTGTGAAAATTCTTGTGAAGGATGAAAAAGTTGGAACACATAGTATCTTGCATGTTTCAAATGGGAAAAATATGAAAAAGCCAGGGTTTGGGTGGGATGGAAAAGGGACTTTTCGTGGGGTGGGATCGGTCATCGAATTTCTTTGGAAACTTGAGGTTAAAAAACACATTCACATACAGGGATTGGGGGTCAGAGGATAGATTCAAACAGTAGTTCAATGTAAGTTTCAGCAGGACGATTCGAGAGGGATGAATTTCTCCTGCCTGAGCATACAAGGCTATAAACAGGGGGTGGTGGCGGAATGCACTCAGACCACAGTCGAAAGAGCTCTTGATTGGTGGATGGGATCGAGACTTTTCAGGTAAGAAGGTCTGGCCGAGCCCTTGATTATGCACCTGTAGTCCAGTTTGGGCGGAAAATCGTAATTCAGGCCCTTTTGGACGGATCAGAGCCCTGTAAAAGGGTGGAAAAAAATAGTTTTAGCTCCTCCTCAAGTCTGTGTGGTGCCACACACACTCTTTAGAAATCTTCAGTGCGTTTGTGACAACCAGTTTTTAAGTGATAGATGTGACTTTTTAAAGTACAGTTTTGAGTATTAAAATAAAACACCAGAAAATTTTAGCTTCTTTCACAGAGCTGGAATATGGATTTCTGGATTTGTCCAGGCGACGGAAATGTTAAAGGATCAGCCAAGAACTGGCAATTAATTGTGAAAAACGGGGTTACACTGTGATCCTTGGTGCTGAAAAGGTAAACCCGTTTTCCTCGAGAACCACGGTCGAATCTTATCACACAAAGTTGGAGTCGACGCTCAGAAGCTCCAAAATGCGTAGTGTGGGGGAAAGGAATCAAGAAACAGAGAGGATTCACAGCCCTGGTTTACTGAAATGATAATGTTTGTTACTGAAGCAGCAGAGGAAAGAAAGAATACTCCCTTGAGGTACACCCAACTGTTCTGCCCATGGATGTCACACAGCTGCAGATGCCAGTGCGGACTTGGAACTGCCAATCCACTGGAAAGTTTGAGGAATAAAGGCAGATGACGACGAAAGCAGGTTTATGAAGGATTTTTCCCATAAAAATTCCGGATTTCACCAGCTCCGTGGCGAAGTGGTTAGCGTCGCGGACTCCCGGATGGGAGGTCGTGGGTTCGAATCCAATCAGAAGTCATGTGGGTTTTTCTTGCCCCGACGGCTCCTACCCAGAGTTGAGTTTGCTGCGGACTCAGTTGGGAAGGACTGGGGACCACACAGTCGAGTTTTCATCCACTTAATGGATGCGTTCTGAGAGTGTTGCTCAAATTTCCTGACCAACACTGCAGGTGTCCTGTATCTCTCGGGCCCTGGTGACGCCGGGATATATTATGAAAGGAAGCGTGTATTAGAGTACAGCCCTGTCATGTAGTCTCAGACCGAAATGGAAATCCGTAGCATCATTAATTCATCCTCATTCTCATTGATCAGCATAAACAAAAAGTCTCAAGTTCTGTGGCCCCTTCATGTCCCTGCTCTCATGGTGACCTCAATTTCGATGTCCTCTCCACGTCTGTGGCCCTTGGTTTGGTTTCGTCGCAGTCAACCTGTATCGGCGAGTCCATGGGGGCTGTTTGGACAGACGTGGTGGCGCCCTCCAGAGGGGGAGCTCACTCACTCACGCCAGCTCCGCGACTAGCAAGCAAGTATTGTCGTCAGTAGGGGGCCTTAGTAGGTGGTGTCCTGCATATGTTAGATCAGAACAGGCGCACTGAACACCACCGAAGTGAATCGGGCAGCAGTGCAGTGTCTCCTCCGGTGGGTTGCCCCTTGACGACTTGAATTGGACTGCTCTTTGTGGATTGCCGGTGGTCGGGCTGCGGCGGGGGGGCCGACCGGGGCTGTGGCTGTGAACGGGGATGTCGGAATGAGGAAGAGGGGTGGTCTTGAGAATGAGCGGCGTGAGTACATGCCTCTGAAAAACAGGTGGCGCAGAGACTGAAAGCAGGGCGCAAAAAAAAAAAAAAAAAAAAAAAAAAAAAAAAAAAACACAAGTCCGGATTTCCAAGTGGTGTCGTACGCTTATCCAGATAAAGGAAAGGTATCAACACCAGTTGTGATAAAATGAAGGCGTTTGCCTGCAAATGGTGGCTTCCAGGACAGGCCTAAATGGTCAACAGTGCGTGTGAGTGGAACTTCCGGAAAAATACCCGCACATGTTCATTGGCCAAAACAAGGTCATCGGTTTCTGGCTTCCACATCCAGACCGACGAGAGTGGGCCACCAAAGACAGCGGGTCAGTGGCTACTGGACGATAGTGGGAAGTTTTGGGTAAGATTCTTTTCAGGTTAAGAATCGGATGATCAGGGCTTTCCGCCAGGAGGGCGGAAAGCAGACACCCTGTAGGTCCAGACATGGTCATAGAAAAGGCCTGGAGACGGCTCTCTTGGAGATATTGAACGTCATCCAGGCCAGGAGCAAAATCGTTGTAGGTTTTGTGGAGCGGATCTTAGTCCATCATTGAAAGGGTAGAACAGAGTGTTATCTGAAATGAAATATATGAAGATTTTCTCTGAGTGAGTTTCTTTTAAACGCTGCATGTTTACTTGAGGTTGATGAGTTCTGTTGAATGGTGGGAGCAGCAGGTTGGGCAACAGCCTTGTGTTGTCAGTTCTTGGAGCATTGGCAAGTTTCAGTTGACAAAACTGAAGGGTTGGTGTTCTTCCCTTTGATTTTTCCTTGATGATGTACCATATTGTCCTTTTCCTTGGAGAAAGGTCATTGAGATCAAGGCAGACGGCAAGAGTGCCACCGGAAAATTACTTGTCATTGAATTAAAAAAACCAGTCATGAATTGGTAGTCACTGGAGAATTAAACGTCAGTGAAATGAAAGCTATGAGTAAAGAAAGTGAGAACTTGAAAATGAAGGATCATTGAAACTGGTGACCACTGGAGGAAACAAACGGTTTTTATCAATTTAAGTTTGATGGTAAGAGTTTGATCGTCAGTATTTTAGGTTTTGAACTTGTTAATTTCACTTCCTATTTTATGCAGTCCCGTTGCTACAATGCTCTTGTATTATTCTGGGTAAAAAAAAAAGCAGCAATATGTCACTTGCCGATAAAGATAAAACTTATTCAAATAGAAGTCATATACTCATAAAATGCGCATTTACCATGGAACGTTGAATGGTTCTGAAAATCATTTCCAGTTACACAGACGTTCGTAACATGAGATAGGATATTCCCCCAACTCCCTCTGAATAAAGAAATCAAAATATACCGTACCATCTTTATTTACATATCCAGTAAATATAATCTTACATTCATCGCACCTATATTCAAAAATCTGACCCTGTTTACGTTTCCTGAAGCCGGCTTAGTCATTAAACTATAATTCCTATACGAGTGAATGCTTTCTCATAACAAATGAAGGACAATTACATATGAATTTTCTGTTTCGTTCTTGGTCGGTTTTTCGTTTAAAAAAAAAAAAATTGATTATAACGGTTTCGCACAAAGGCATGGGGCACAAACGTGGCTTGAATGAAAAAACCAAGCTTCATTATTCGTAACACATTGCCTCTTTTTTATTAACGTATTTTGCAAAGCTTTGGTAGAAACCCCCCAAAAAAAACTACAGCCTAGAAGCGGGGCTGGGGAGTGCCTTTTTGATTATGAACCTTGAATAAATTGTACGAGAACAAAGATTCACCTTACACGTTTAGAATGGTTGATATGCTCTAAACTTCATTATTGTCATTGATCCGTTAATCGTAATTATTAAAAAACAAGCGAAACTATCACTTTAACCACCTATTGAATTGACAGACCTAAACATCAGACAATCAACTATCAATCGATTAATGGTCGTTTTCTTTTTTCAGTCAGGTCAATACATCCATCAATCATGTCAAAAACTGCTCGGTTAGCTTATCACCGACCAATCTGTCCCTCCATTTTCATATCATTTCATTCAGTTATCCTTTCTATCATCTACTCTCATCCTTCCACACAATTCCATTTCTTCATGACACCCTTTGCCCAGCCATCCTTTAAACTGTATCCATCATCATCACTCTATCCATTTATTGTGTGTGTGCCTTTTGCTGTAAGGTTTTCGAAGTCTGCTACATAATCTATGGCATCCGTGCACCCACACACACACACACCACAACACACACCACACCCACACACACACACAACACACACACACACAACACACACCAACTCTCTCTCTCTATCTCTATTCTATCTCTCGGGCTTCTCTGCTCCTCTCTGTCTCTCCTCTTTCTCTTTCAGGGTTCTATTTGTTCATGTCCTATTGTCACGTCTCCCTCTCAGTCTCTGTGCCTTAAAAACTGGGGATCGATGTTCGTACTGTTTCCGGGACATTAAACGAATGTTGAAGTTCGTGTGACTACAATGATGTGTACTGAAATTGTGTTTGACTAACTAACTCATTGGAACAGTGGTCTGATGATACGTGATGCACTGCTATTTTTTGTGAAATTGATGTTTTTATACCCTCTCTCCAACGACTAGGGATGGAGAGCTGACACTAATGAATTGTTGTGTTCTTATGTGTGTGTTGTGTGTGTGGTGTGTGTGTGTGTAGGTGTGTGTGTGTGTGTTTGGTGTGTGGTTGGTTGACCCCGCGCCCGCCCGCGGGGCGTCTACGTTGTGTGTGGTTGTACTGTTGAAGAGACTCCAGACAGGCAGGACGATAGAGGGGCGACAAGAGAGCGAGAGATTAGAAAGAGACAGAGACATGACAACGATCCTCAGGACAGACAGACGACTGATCTCACAGAAAACAGGTAGGATCTGCGCGTGTATGGGTGTGTTATCCGGTAGAAGACCGCTGAATTGAAGTACGTCATTTTTCTTGTTTTTTGATACCAGTTTTTTACATGGGGTATAGTCGTCTATTGGTTTGTCTAAAGTTCTTGAGTGATCGGAGGGGGTATTACAAGTGGCAAGTCCACAGAAAAAGCATCGGCTTCTGGGTTTTATGTTATAGATATGATTGCCAAGAAATAGAGTACCAGAAATCCCATTAATGCATCCTGATCCACAGGATGTCAATGCATCGACGCTTTCTCTGTTTTTACTGGACAGTTTGACCAGGGCCTTGTGACCCGACCCCGGGCACACGGATGTGAGTCGTCCTGGGAAAATTCATTGCTGTGATGCCTGTTCAACTAAGGGGGGTGGAAGAGCCTCCAATTTGCTCGGGTATAATAGTTGGTTCTGGCAGCTGATATTTTCCCCCTGTGCTCTCTGATCCTCTCTTGCATGATTCAATCCATGCCTGTGAACGTCTGGCCATGGAACGCCTTCAGTACCCACTCTTCTTGTGGGTCAGATTAAAGTATAACATTAAAATAAAACCACGTTGCAATGGCATGTATTTGTGATCTTTTGGTAAGGAGTGGGGGATGGGGGTGGGGATGGGGGGGGATGAGAGCGATGTTTCTTATCTGCAATGAGATCAGTTAATCAACCAATCGATCATTCACAGAATTAGTTCAATCAATAAATAAAGGATTCAAATGGGCGATGCACTCTTCCTCTGACTGACCTGAAATAAATGGTAGCCTGCTACACTGTCCAAACTGTCCCATGCCAGACAAAGAACATTTACTAGTATTCCCCATGGCACCCACTCAAGCAATACTGTCAGTTAGGCAGAATTATCTACCACTGCAGATATGAAGGCTGATATCACCCCCCTATTTCTACAATCTAAGACATAAGAGCAAGCTTTGTTTATAATTCAATATTTCTTGCAGTTATTGCAATACCCAAGGGCTCTGGTAAGCTGCTGGAATGGTGCTCGGTACTTATCCTTGGAATTTATTAGTTATTATTATATATATATATATATATATCTTCGTGTGGGTGTGTTGGGGGTGGGGGGTGGGGGGGTGGGGGGGGGTTAACCCTTGGTGGTGAGAGAAACCCTCAGAAATTTAGACTGTGGAATGTCTCTATCTGATGCCAAGGGAACACAGACACAATCAGGCCTTGCCTCACTGATGAGTGTGATCCAGCAGACGAAAGGCATCGAAGCAGGCAATATGAATGGTTCCTCTTCAGTATGAATTACAATAATACTCGTAGACTGCTAGTGAAGGATTTCATAAGTATGATACATTTCCTTGGTTTTTCTGTACCCCCACCCCATCTTCCTCTCCCCCTTCCCTTTTTTCCTTTGCGAAAGCCAGTCATGACATTTTTAGGTACATGACAGTGAGGTAATGGACACGATCACAGTCGCGCTC
The DNA here is from genome assembly GCA_016801955.1 of Conus betulinus. NCBI lineage: Eukaryota > Metazoa > Mollusca > Gastropoda > Neogastropoda > Conidae > Conus > Conus betulinus. The sequence continues at coordinate 10,203 of JADBJO010006944.1, forward strand.
CTGTTTCCCACGTATTTCTCCCCGTTTTTCACTTTCTAAAACATCCAATGATTACACTCAGGGGAATGAAAGTGACACCATCAGCCCTTAACCTCAACTCTAGTCTGAAAACTAAAAGCAGACCAACCGATCATACCATTAAATGCAATTGCGTTACACTGTGATCGAACTGTTCATCTATTACTTTGCACACAAGTATGTTTTATATTACACTGTTCCTTACATTTTTTTCACCATGTTTTTCATTGGTTTTGACCATAGTTGGATTATCTATATATACATCTGAAACAGGACATCTGTCTTTGTCTACGTAGGTGGTAACAGCGCTCTTCTCAAAACATCATACTTGGGGGCAAAAAAGTCTCAAATGCAATTCTTCTTCCACCACGTCATACAAGGGGCCCTTATCATCTATTCTTGGGTCATACCTGAACTCCAGAAAATGTGAGGGTTTAGGAGACTTTCCAGAACTAGATTTAGCGAAATGCTTCCTATCATGTCCAGAAGTATGAATAGATAATTAGAAAACAATTTCACGCTTAAACAAAGTAAAAGTATACTAGCAAACATTTTTTTTTCGAAATAGCCAAACCTAGTCACGTTTAACACAGTCAATGAACCGCCTCTTCAATTCTGTACTGTATACATTTACGTTTCAGTAAATTTCCTACCCGCTGTGACTTCCAAAACAGTTCCAAAGCTGGGGATCAGTGCAGTAAATTTCAGATCATGCAAACCCACATTGCACAGTTTTGTCCATGAAAGTAAAAGAATAAATCATGCGTTTTCTCAGACTATCTGTAACTTTCTGTCAATGGCAACTTTATCCACAGTTCCACACACTTCACAATTATTACACAGTGGGATAGCGTCCTATTTCGCCGTAAATCAGATGCCTGGGTGTTCGGATGTGCACACTCTTCAATGCAGAAAAAGTGGACTCTTTAAATACATTCCTGGCTATCACTCATTTCCAAATTTATATCTGCTCGTCAATAGGGCTGTGTTTGGCACAGTCAGAATATTTAAAAACACATCGGTCAATAACTCACCAAAAGTTGCACATTCATTTCGAAATGGCTCACTGTCATTTAAGTTATCACAATTACAAAAACAAAAAAAAAAAAAAAAAAAAGACTTTAGTGACATTTACCCAGGTTGTAAATAAGACAGCACATCACACAGAATATTCAGTTCTATTCATGAACTAGCGTAGGGGCTGAGAAATGTATAATGTCATCGTCAAAACAACAAAAAGAGCAGTTTCAGTCAGGGTCAGGGGAAAGCTGTACACACTGTAGACCATGATTGGCAATGTGTTCACTGTGGTCATAATACAGAGAGAAAGAAAGCACAGGAGAGCACGCATTCCCTGCGCCTCAATTGCCGGGGGGGCACCAAGAACACAATTGTTAAATCTGCACCCATATCTATTCTTGCTTCAACAACTTGCACACTCTTCAATGCTCCAAGGATCGTACAATTCTTACCTGACGTACTTAGCATCACACAATTTCTTTACACGTACAGCATCAACGCATTATGAAAAAAACAATTAAAGCGACATAAAGTTTCTGAGCCTCTGCAGGCGTTTTTGTATTATTTTGAACGGAGTAAAAACGTGACCAATAAATCTATACAAAAATCACATACCACTCTTCACATTGTGGTGCAAATTTTCTGGCCTTGTGGCCTTTTTTTAAGTGAAGAGATTAACCAAACCAATACAACCCAGTGATCTCAACTAGACAGATAAAAAAAGAAATGACGTCATAAACTCTACTGCACAAGGCCCGACATCAAAATATGTGATGGCATCCACAAGTGAAAAAAAACACACAAAAAAACCTATCATCCTGAGGAACTAGATCAAAAGACACGATAACAGGATAGGGAAAAACTCAAATGTATCTCAGTTGTTCTCAGTTGTGGCACTTTCCTGCTATCTAATGCCACTCAATAGTGTAAACTGTATGTGTATATGCATGCCACACTGTGTGTGTGTGTGTGTGTGTGTGTGTGTGTGTGTGTGTGAGAGAGAGAGAGAGAGAGAGAGAGAGGGAGGTGAGAGAGAGAGAGAGAGAGAGAGAGAGAGAGAGAGAGGAGAAGGAGGAAATGAATAAGTGTGCGTGTATAGGATCTGTGTATGTGTACGTACATAAATGTGAGTACGCAAAGGCGTATGGGGTGTGCATGACTGAGCAGTTGCATTCATACATTTTAAGTTCCGAGACGTATTTTCCTTTGTGATAATCTATCCTCAAAGAATTCATCTAATTTTCACTATTAATTCTCCTTGTCGTCAGTTGCAAGATATATCTGAAGTAACTACTGTCTTTCAAAAACACACAACAATACACTTCATAAATCACAACGAGAATGAAAATCGTAGGATTATGCAGATGTAGCCCTATCCATGACTACTACACATGACTTACAACACCTTTCATCTGAAAAAATATATTATCATTTTCTGAAAATCAGCAATGTTGTTCATAGGTGAATTTTAGATTGTCCATGTTCTCAATTGCAAAAATATGACTTAATGTAACTCATTGTACTTCAAAAACACAGAAGGACGCTTCGTAAAATCACACATTTTTTAACACACGCGCGCAGGTTACTTGCTTGCGCGTTTACACCCGCGCACACGCGATACGAGCTGACCTGTGTAAGAACACACGCACAAACACGTCAGCGCGGAAATTCGAACCCAACGAGCCCAAGCGTACACTGTCCCGTATACATGCGGACAAAAAACAACCACGTGCGCACACATACGCGCTTGTAGGCACAAAGCGCACACAGGCACATACATAAACATGCACGCACTGACACACAGAGGTGGGGCCCTACACGCACACACCCATGCACATGCTCGCACCTCCGCGCCTACACACACACACACACACACAAACACACACACACACACACAACACACACCACACACCACATACAGAAAACACACGTGCGCACACAGGCACAGACACACAGACACAGACACACAGACGAACACACAAACAACACACGACGCCCCACACACACAAACACACACACACACACACACACACACACACACCCACACACCACACACAACATCTATCTCTCTGTCTCTGTCTGTGTTGTTGTCTGTCTGTCTGTCTGTCTGTAATGCTCTCCCTCTCTCTCTCTAACACATGCAAACAAAGCACACATGAACACACGCACTGACACACAGGCACGCCCACACACCCACACACACACACACACACAAACACACACACACACAACACACACACCACACACACACACAAACAAGCTCGCGCACCCATACATAAAACGCAGAACAGAAATGTAAACACGCAAATGTACAAAGCAACTTGCCGCACAAAGCGAGCATAAACGCACATTCGCACACGCGCTCGCATGTGCGTCCTTTTACACGCGGGCTACGCGCGCACTTGCACACGCGCTCACACGTGCACACGTAGACACGCACACGAGTACAACACATTCTGGACAGAAGAACATGTTCACGCTTGGACACACGCAAACACGAACACGCTCGCACAATCGCACACGCGTGCACACACACGCTCACACCAACCTTGCACACATGGACAAATGCTACTCGCACAAGCGCTCGCGCGAACTAGAACACGCACATGATATAGGAGAGTGATCACTTATACTTTCGAGCTGAGGACATTTATATTAGTGACTAGCGACTGTTTGTGTAGATGTGGTCAAGTAATGTGGATGAGGAGGGGGTGTTACTGTGGTTGCAGCGTGGACAAGCTGATGCAGTCTGAACTATGCAGCAGTTGATTTCAGGCTGGTTTGGGATCTGAACAGATCATAGTTAAAGTCATCTAATAGCAATGTTCCGATTCCTTGCCCGTCTCAATATTTGAATATCCTGTTTTGTGTTGATTCACAGTCAGTATTAAAAAAGTTTGCATTGTTTGAAAATACACAGAGAGGAATTACTATTTGAGATTAAGTACATGTTGCACTGTCTTTACATGAAAGGTACTAATGTTGTATTTTCGTGGGTCCCCATCGCACACCTCCTTCATTTTTAACGATCAAGCAGATAGAGCAGCAAAAAGGGGAGCAAAGAATATATTAGGTAGTATTAAGGTTGACTGTCCTTTGTCACACAAGGAAATTAGTCTTATAATCGAAAGGGATTTCTGGAGTCAATACAGTCCTCATCAAAACCTCGTCAGCAAACTCTGTCAAACTTGTGTCGATTAGCCGACCGGTTTCAAGCCTGGCTTTTTTACACTTTTATGTAATTCCCTACGAACCAAGTACTGCCAGACTGTTAAGTGTGTATGTCATGGGGATCTTTCAGTTCAACATGTGAGTTTTGATTGTGAACTAACGAAAACCTTTTTGAATGGTGTTATACCAAGTGCTGACACTGGGCATGTTAATGTGTTTGACTTTTTCGATTCGTTGCCAGTTATTTCTCTTGTTAAATTAACGAGACACCTTTTGGAAAGTCCATAAGGAACATTTATTTTATAATCATAATCGTAAGTTAGATTACTTTAGTTATTTTCTCAAATTTTCATAGTTACTGTCCTATAATCATCTATCCTTTATTTTGTTCTATGTAACCACATCGTCCTCTCCTCTTCTTTTATGATAATAGTCTAAAATTGTAAAACCACTATGTTATTTAGACGTCTGCAATCAACTTATATGTGTGATGAGACGTAAAAACAGACAATTCCTTCCTCCTACACACACACACAACACACACACACACACACACACACACACACACACACACCACACACTTGCCTACTCACCATCAACCCCTGAAAAGAGAATGACTTCAGGGACTGTATATCCAAACACTGTATTGTACTCCATTCACTGTGTGTCTAGACTTTCTACGTACCCACTGCAGTGTATATACACAGCATTTATTTCATAGTTCTCACTGACTGCAGTTTTTTGACCAAGGAATGGCTCATCGTGCATCCACCTGTCTGGTTTATCAGGTTTCGGAAGTCTCTTAAGAAACATGTTTCCCGTGCCATAACCAGCACCAGCGCGAGCACAAGCACGCCTTTGTGTGTGTGTGTGTGTGGTGTGTGCGTGTGCGTGTCACACTGTGTGTGTGTGTGTGCGTGAGTGCGTGCGTGCGTGCTGTGTGTGTGTGGTGGTTTGTGTGTGTGTGGTGTGTGTGTGTGTGTGTGTGTGGTGTGTGCACGTTGCGTGCAGTCAAGCTCCCAAAACACTGCGCCGTAAAAGGTGTGCAGCACATGCAGGTCCTCCAGTCTCAGCTGGTTCTTCAAACTCCCTGTGGAGTTGCCACTGTGGCGTGTGAATCAAATACATCACGGACATACTGATTAAAAAACAAAGTCTGGTGCGTCAATCATACATCGATGTCCAGTGGATCAGCAGACCAGTTCAAAAAAACAATGGGGTGGGTACAACTGATTCTACTTTGCCTGCTCATTCAACGCATCGACGACATATGATTTAAAGTACGTATGAGCACAAAACTACATAACTGTTAATACATGTCCAAAACCAGTTTCATACTCAGTTTGGGGGATAATTGGGAGGTAAATGTCAGAAGCATACCTTATGTGGCACATTCGTAAAAAACACATAGGACCGCACACTGTGGTGACTATCAGATTGCTGCATAGAACACCTATTTTCTCCTGTTCCTGTGTTCCATGTCGAAAAAGTGTCAAACAATTTTTTGTGGAGACTGGTTCCTGAATGTGGAAGAGGACAGGCTTCAAACATACATGCTCAATGTGGATTGTAAATGGAACACGTTGACAGACTCACCGATAAAAAATCAGTTTGATGCGTGTAACATACATGGCTGTTTAGTGGATACCCAAAGCAGTCTCGGCCTTTCCAGTCAATCTCCTTAGATGAATAAGCATGAATATATCTACGCTTACTTGAGCACGACCTGCTCATAACGATATTGTACTTTGGTGATTAATCTTTCTTGCATAATCACTTTAATTTGTAATACTATATCTTTGTAAAAGTGTGTGTGTGTGTGTGTGTGTGTGTGTGGTGTGTGTGTGTGTGTGTGTGTGTGTGTGAGAGAGAGAGAGAGAGAGAGAGAGAGAGAGAGAGAGATGTGTGTCATATGCGTGCTTTCTCTTCTGTTAATATCAAAAGTTACTGATCTTGTTGTATGCCATTTTTGTAATGTATGATATCATGTAACACAGTATAGATACATCTGAATGGATCTATTTGTCAGGTGGAAAAAAAAAACCGCCATAATATTACCCTTGAGAATAATGTTTATCAATCTATAAATCAACCCCATCTTTCTCTGTGGATGCAACATTTTTTGGTAATTTATCAGGATTCAAAACAAAAAGTTGTTTATCGCCGTACCGCATTCATTTCTTGAATATCTTTGTAAACCACGTGTTACTGTAGAATAATTAAAAAGTCATGACTCAGCGTCGTAAATACTGTGTCGTTTCAGGGTCTCACTGAAGGGACGTAACTGGTGTGTGACTGTCTGAACGTCACAAGTAGTGTCCCCTCTTTAAATAATGGACACCAGCCCCTCCCGCCATAGAATTCTTTCCAGTTGTGAAGAGCCACCATCGCATATTATTATCCAGTTCTCTCTCTCTCTCTCTACTCTCTCTCTCTCTCTCTCTCTCTCTCTCTGGACGTATGCTTCTTGTTCCTTTTTTTCACTGATTTTCTTTTTCTTCTGTGTATTATTCTGAAACTTTTTTGTGTTGTTGTTTGTTGTGTTGTTGTTGTTGTCGTCGTCGTTGTTGTTGTGTGTTGATGTTTTTACTTTCTTTTTTCTTTCTTTCTTCTTGTTTGCTCGCTGCTGCCTTTTTTACTTACTGTGTGGAAAAAAAAAAACAACAAACTACTGTTTGATTTTAGAACATTTTACCTTGTAGCATCAATTGTTCATTCAATTTACTCAAAATGTCTTGTTCAAATGAAAGTGCCTAACCCTGTGACCAGACCAGTGTAAACACATATTCCGTTTAAATGAATGCCATTTTCCCGGTGTAACAAGATACTGATGTACGCCTTTACTGAATGAAACCCCCATATATTCATTTTTGTGGGATGATGACTTCTTGTTAGGTCCCATGGCAAAATGATAATGTTCTCTTTCATCTTCTCACCCATCTTCACTCACCACCTAATCAACCTGCTTTCTCTTTCACGCCTTTCTCACATACATGCAACATATGACACAAGATATTGTATTGCGCTTAGGTCCACTCCATGAGGAGTGAAATTATAATGTCACTTTTTTCATATACAAGCATTATACCCGGTGGGTATATGAACAGGTCCATATAAATAGTGAACCTGTAAACCTCAGAATTCCTTTTCTTTTGTAATTTCGTAACTTTACGTCCCATTACTTTAAGTGTTTTTCTTTGATCACTTTGTTTTCTGCAAGTGAGGAATTCAACGAATAAATTCAACCTTAGCTTCAAATGTACAATACCTTTTGTTTGTCAGGTATTGGAATTCGACGATTAAACTCTCCAATAGCTTCAAAAGGACAATATATTTGTTTGCCCGGTAACTGGGATTCAACATTTAAGTCACAACAGTTTCATAAGGGCAATACCATTTGTTTGCCAGGTAACGGCTAATAATCCAGTATTTCTTTCGATTTCTGACCAGCGCTTTGCGCCGATTTCTTTCCAACACTGCTGAAGGGGTTAAAAACATCAATTCCCCTGGATCTGAACTTTGACTGAAGGGGGGAAAGCGCTTTTCGCCTGGATCTGAACTTTGACTGAAGGGGGGAAGCGCCGCCAAGTGCCTTTGCATAAAGGGGAGGGAGGGTGGGAATTTTTCGTGGAGCAGAGAGTGCGTCTTTCACTGCTAGCGTGTTACTCGAAAAAGGAAGTGCTTTTCGCTTGCCTGACATACGTCGAAAAGGGGAGTGTTTTTTTGCGCATGCCCTGACATGCGTTAAGACTTTTGTCTTGCCGGAAAAATACCGGAATAATCGCACTCCCATAAGAACTTTTGTGGCTGATGCTTCTTGTTAGGTCCCATGCAATTGATAACTGTTCTCTTTCATCTTCTCACCCATCTTCACTCACCACCTAATCAACCTGCTTTCTCTTTCACGCCTTTCTCACATACATGCAACATATGACACAAAGATATTGTATTGCCGCTTAGGTCCACTCCATGAGGAGTGAAATTATAATGTCACTTTTTCATATACAAGCATTTGATACCCGGTGGGTATATGAACAGGTCCATATAAATAGTGAACCTGTAAACCTCAGGACCTCAATTCCTTTTTCTTTTGTAATTTCGTAACTTTACGTCCCATTACTTTAAGTGTTTTTCTTTGATCAGTTTGTTTTCTGCAAGTGAGGAATTCAACGAAAGAAATTCCAACCTTAGCTGTACAAATGTACAAATACTTTTGTTGGACAGGTATGGTGGAATTCGACGATTAACTCTCCAATAGCTTCCAAAAGGACAAATATATTTGTTTTGGGCCCGGTAAACTGGATTCAACAGTTTTCAGACTAACACACAGTTTATATAAGGGACAATACACCATTTGTTTGGCAGGTGACGGGCTAATTACTCCCAGTATTTCTTTCGATTATCTGACCGACCGTACGACTCATGCTTTGCGCGTCTCGAGATTTCTTTCCAATCAACTGCTGAAGGGGTTAAAACATCAATGCCCCTGGGAAGTCTGAACTTTGCCTATCTCGAAGCGGGGGAAAGCGCCAAGCGACCACTGGGGAAGTGAGAAACATTCTTCTCATCTAGTGCTCATTTGTATGGTCATGAAAAATGTTGACTCCCCACTATAACGCATGTCCAGGCATGCTCTTCGAGCGGCAAAACAACAGGATCCCCCCCTCACTTTTCGCCGATCCGTATGTTCAGGCAACGCGAAAAGCACTTCCTTTTAATTCGAGTAACACGCTAGCAGTGAAGGACCACTGACTCCCCTCCTGCTATTTTATTTTCCAGTCACGCCACTACTTGTGCGGGACGCTTACACCACTACTTGGGCGACGACCGCGTGGCCGGTCTCGGCCGCCATCTTCCTTGCGCCGGTCGGGCTTTCTCCCGTCGGCTCAGCTTAATAGTCCCACTGTGCTACACGTGGTTTGGCTAATACTACATTTCTCGTTTTTTCATTTTTTTTGCTCATCATTTATCGCATCATTTATCGTTCTTCAACGTGTGCATAGCGATCACGACCTACCTTCGCGATCGCATTTGTACTTCGTTCACGCAGCGTTACTCAGCACTTTTCGTGACGGTGCTGTGGACCGGTGATCGAGTTTCCCACCATTTCTTGATCCCCAGGCACATCACACACGCGAGTCTTCGCTCACACCTACCCCTTGCGCGCGTTTATTATATCACTGTGCTGTGTTTATTATATCACGGGTAACTAGATATTTTATATTTAGCTTGTATATTTATACCTCTACGCGCGGGCCGATCGCCTCCCCTTTGCGATCGTGTGCTCCGGTTTAAAAAAAAAAAAAAAAAAAAACAAAAAAAAAAAAAAAAAAAAAAAAAAAAAAAAACTTCACATCGACGTGGGGGCTCGTCCGGATTGTTGTTAAATACAATTCACTCAAAATTTATTATTTCCTTTGGCTAGTCCAAAAATTTGGACAAGAGCAGAATTAAGTGCAAATAGGCTGATTGAGTGGAGTCCAGGAGGGAAATCTTTCTTGTTTGTTGTGTGAACGATTATCTTACACAGCAAATAATAAGAGTGTGTGTGGTTGACGTTATACTCTCGAAAAAGGAGGAAGTGCTTTTTCGCTTGCCTGACATACGTCGAAAAGGGGGAGTGTTTTTGCGCATGCCTGACATGCGTTAAGACTTTTGTCTTGCCGGAAAATACCGGAATAATCGCACTGGCATTGCTTGTAGGATGTCCACAGTAGCATGTTTCAGTGTGTGTAGAAGAAACTGATACTAAGAGACCACGGGAATTGAATGTGTCTGGATTGAGAGGAAAATATCCGAAGTCTCTTTTCTTATTAACTGGGCTATTTATACAGAAATCTGTTTGATCATTTAGTTGGCTTGATGATTTTGTACATATGATGGCCCCAGCCGGCGAACCCAGTCGCAACATTCTTGCTATTAGGTGACTTAACTACAGACTTCAACATAAGTTAAGGATCACACCGCAGAATGCCTTAGAGGTGCTTTCAAAATCAAATATCAATAAAGGTTAGTAATTGCCAAGGTTTGCTGAACGCGACAGTCGTCAGGCCAATTCTCAATAAATACTGCCAAGCATGCAACAGCTGCCACTGACGCCCCTGAGCGCGCAGAAAAGTGGTCTTGCTTGGCAAAACAAGCTGTTTGTCAGCAATTCCCGCTGCACACTGACTTGAACTGTCTTTACAGGTGAAAATCCTGATGCACGTGACAGCATGAAGGTATGCGAGTGCATTGTGCTCACCACAATGGCCATAAAAGCCGTAGAATACCCGTTCTGAAGCACAACACCAAAATGCCAGCTCGAAAGTATAAGTGATCACTCTCCTATATCATGTGCGTGTGCTAGTTCGCGCGACGCGCGTGGTGAGGAGTAGCATTTGTCCAGGTGTGCGAGTTGGTGTGAGGCGGGAGGTGTGGGTGCCGGCGTGTGCGAGTGTGCGAGCAGGTGTTTCGTGTTTGCGTGTGTCCGAGCCGTGACACATGTTCTTGGTGTGCGCATGTGTTGTGCTCGGTGTGCGGGTATGCTAAGCGTCAGCACGTTCTGTGAGCGCGTATGTACGAGCGCGCGTGCGATTGTGCGTTTATGAGCACTAGTGTGGGCGGGCGCGTTCGTGCGCGTGCCTGTTTAGATGGGTGCATATTGTGGGCGGCTCTGTGTGTGTGTGTGTGTGTGTGTGTGTGTGTGTGTGTGTGTGTGTGCTTGTGTACCAGTGCGTGTACATGTGTGCTTGTTTGTGTGTGTTTGAGAGAGAGAGAGAGAGAGAGAGTGGAGAGAGGAGAGAGGTATGAGAGAGAGAGAGAGAGAGATGGCTGAGAGACGAGAGAGAGAGAGAGAGAGGGTGGGTTTTGCTGTGTGCGTGTGTGTGTGTGCACACGTGTGTTTGTGTATTTGTGTGTGTAGGCGAGGGAGGTGCGAGCATGTGAATGCATGTGCTCTGTGTTCCGTGCATGCATGTTTATGCATGTACATGTGCACGCCCGATTGCTGGCGTCTTCGTGCGAATTCAAAGTGTGCGCACATGGTCGCACTTGTCCGCTTGTACAGGAATGTGTACACTTGTGCTCATTGGTTTCGAGTTTCAGCGCTGACGCGTTTGTGCGTGTGTTCTTGTACAGGTGTGTCAGTGATTGGTTGTGAGCGGGCATTCATGTGTGTGTGCTTGTGTATGAGCGCGGTAGGTGCGCGTTTGTTCGTTGCGTGCAGGGGGTGCGCGCGATTGTTGGTGCCTATGTATGTGTTTGTGTGTATATATGTGTGTGTGTGTGTGTATGCGTGTGCGTTTGTGGATGTGTGATTGTGTGCATCTGCGCGAGAGTGTGCGTGCGTGGGAGGGTGCGTGCTAGAGAGCGCGCTTTGGTGTGGGCGCAGCGAAGGCATGCTCGTGTGTGCGCATGTACGCGCGGTGCATGTGTATGCGCGCAACTGCGCGTGTGAGTATATGTGCGCGTGCTTGTGCCTACAAGCGCGTATGTGTTTAAGCGTATGTGTGTGTTTGCTTGTGTAACTGTGCGCGTGTAGGACGTAGGGCGGGACGTGTCCAGGGGTTCACGCGTGTGCGCGCGTGTCCCGCGCGTTTGTGTGTCTTTGTTTGCACGTGTGCGTCCATGCGCTCCTGTGTTAGTGTGCGCGTCTGCACTAGCACGTTTGGGCACGTCTGCATGTGTGCTTGTGTGTGTGTGTGGTGTGTGTGTGTGTGTGTGTGTGTGTGTGTGTGTGTGTGTGCGCGCATGTAATCCGTTTTGTGCATATGTTTGTGTGTTCGTGTGTTTGGTAAGTGCGAGCACATGAACACGTATGTGCGTTAGTATGCGTGTGCGAGGGTGTTAACGCGTAAGCAGGTGTGCTTACGTGCACGTGCGCGCGTATACATACATACATTATATATATAATATATATATATATATATTATATATATATATTCGTTTTGTTTTATTCTTACTACCTTTCGCTGACTGCTTTGGGGATGCTGATGGATTCTTTTTTTAACCCTTGGTGGTGAGAACACCACAGAATTACGGACTGTGGTGTGTCTCTATTTGACGCCAAGAACACAGACACAATCAGCCGTGTCGTCCTAATGAGTCC
>JADBJO010006944.1:27500-32500 GCA_016801955.1 Conus betulinus
AGAACAACGACCCCTCCCCCCCCCTCCCCCGTCAAAAAAAAGTGATGTAGACTAATTCATGGTGAGGACCTGACAACAAAACAGACTAATCATGATGAGGACATGACAACAAATCAACTAAATCATGGTGAGGACATGACAACAAACAGACTAACAGACTAAATCATGATGAGGACATGACAACAAAACACACTAAATCATGGTGAAGACATGACAACAAAACAGACTAATCATGGTGAAGACAAGACAACAAAAACAGACTAAATCACGGTGAGGACATGACAACAAAACACACTAAATCATGGTGAAGACATGACAACAAAACACACTAAATCATGGTGTGAAGACATGACAACAAAACAGACTAAATCATGGTGAGGACATGACAACAAAACAGACTAAATCATGGTGAGGACATAGCAACAAAACAGACTAAATCATGGTGAAGACAGACTTCCAGTCCAGTGGGAAAAAAAAACGCCAAGACAGCCTTTTCCAGGAGCCGATACCCGGAATGAGCAGAAACTTGTGATGATTACCTTCAGGATCCATCGGAAGAAGGTGAAGAAACAGGACCACACAATGACCAGGCCCTACCTCAACAAATCAAAAGATCCAGATGTTGCAGAATCTGCACAAGCAGCAATAGGACGAAAATGTGTACGGTTCACTGGTCTTGATGCTAGAGCACAGACATGGGTTTGTTTGTGGGTCTGTGATACCCCCATGACAAGGCCACCACTGCAGGTTACTTCAACACTCACACTGGGGACTGATTTAGAATCACAGTGTATGTAAGACAAGGCGGCTTTCTCTCCTGCTACTCTTTTAAACATCTGTTGGAGAGAATCATGATGACACACTGAAGAAATGTAAAGGAACAGTTAGCACTGGAGGCAAGGCAAACAACTCGAGTTTTACTGACCACATTGATAGCCCAGCAGGAAAAGGTCAGGAATCAATTACTTATTTGAAACACTTCAATTAAACTTCAACAACCCTTGGCATGCAGATTAGAGCAGAGGAATCTAAACTAATGGCCAGCAACATCACCGGTAGCAGCGGTAGTATTAAGGGGATCGATTAGAAGCTAAGAGAGAGAGAGAGAGAGAGAGAGAGAGAGAGAGAGAGTACATACCTGTGTGCATGCGAGTATGCGTGGGTACGTGCGTGTATGTATTTGCAGGTGTGGGTGTGCACATATAATCACAGAAAGACCGCCAATACCATATTAAAGTATAGCCTAACCGGACTATGTATCAAACAAAAAGTAACTTTAAAAGCAAGATCGGAATCAGTAAAAGCATCAGTTACAGATATACCTGATAAACATGGCAGGCATGTCCTAAGGGGCACATCTTCAAACAAAATATGATTTCTTGATTTGCTTGTTTCACCATTTTGTTGAAGCATTATATTCAGTTGTGAGAGCATCTAGTTTTAGTCAACAAAAACGTTGAAACAAAGTTTGTGTATTCATATTGTCAGGCACTTATTTCGGTTTGCGTTAACGTGTCAAGGGTGTGCCTGACAATTTGTGAAAATTTGGTTGTCTCGCCATGACTCCCTCATTCAATTCAGTCTCCAGAAACAATAATACGTTAAACTAACAACACATTTATTCAAAACACATAAGTGAGCACGCAACAAAGTTATCGAATTATAGACTAAAGCGAGTTCTTCCTTTTATCTTTATGTTACGAGGACTAAATAAATGTTTATATAGCTTTGGCCTTTCAAGCTCGCACTGTCTTTTGGAGTCAGCTATCGACGTCGTGTGATGGTCACGGACGATTCTTAGTTGCTCTACGTTGTTGTCGCCCTCAATCACCGGTCCTGAACACGTTCCTCGTTGATGTTGCAATTCACTTCGTGTTGACCTCGTGTTCAACGTAATCCACAGCGTTGACCACAGCGTTGACCTCAGCGTTGACCTCGGCGTTTACCTTAGCGTTTACCTTAGCGTTGACCCTATCTACGACATAAATGTATACCTGCCCTTGCCGAATACTAGGATATACAGGTTCTATTTTCTGATACCCTTATGCAACACAAATGACTTTGTTCACCCAGATGCATTCACACAGTTCTCCTTCGGCTATGTACATCTTCCACATGTCTTTATCATTTTCCCATGCGCAACCCAGACTTGAGATGAATGCATTCTCTACATTATTACTTCATTCAAATATGCATACACTCTCACATGCGCATTTAATAAATGTATATCTTTTCGCAGCCAAGCCTCCATCAAGAATACCGGAGGTGCACTCTGACTCACGCACCAACATGTTTCTCTTGTTTGAAATCATTACAGACACTAATCACACATGGCGAACAAAAATAAAATACAGTAGAATACGGAACAAACACCACAGAATTTCTGCGCACGGCATCATTAGCTACTTTTGATTAGTTATTGTTATTCTAATGCATCGTTCTTATGCTCATGCGATCTTGATTATGATTCAAATCTTACTTACAGCAGTTCCAGCAACAGGTTTTCACGTTCCGCTCTGCATTAATTCAATGAGCACACATCGCTGCTGCTGCTGCTGCTTATGTTAGAAAAACAAAAGCGTACACCTTTTTTTAGAATCTCGCTTACTTACTCGGGGTTCTGCAACGTTTGGGGAAATAACGTCACAGTGCCTGACGTCAAACACCGTGACGTTCTTCGCTGGATGAGTTAGGTCCTAGAAGGACATTTGTTTTTGCTCTCTGGAGCGGCTCTTTCGAAGTTTGACCCTCCGTCAGCAGAACGGATCCTCCTGGCTGTTCGTGGCTGTGCTGAAGTCCTGGCGTGGCTAGAGGTGGTGCGTCGGTAGGGACTGGACAGATGGCGAGTCCCGCCTCGGTGTTGTGTTCTCGAAGGTGTTGCCGCACCACACTTCTGTTTTTGCTCCTGGATGGACTCCATCAGAGAGTACTAGTTTCCAGGAGGTCGTGTGTTGATAGGCAGACTCCGGCAGGGTCTGTAGCCTTGGTACTCTGGAGAGCCTCGAATGTCGCTGCTACTTTGGTCATGTAAGATCGCATTTTAAGCGTTTCCCGAGTCTCCTAGCAGCTCCCCATACTTGTGCACCACAGCGACCAATCAGAGTGTTGAAGACGACTGGCTGAGTCTGGCCTTCCCAATCACAGCTTTTGGAACACTCTGATGCATATTACAGTTCTGAATGAAGCCTTTTCGCAAACCTGTTACGTACTTCATTCAGAACTGTGTTTCCTAAATAATGCAGTACAAAGTATGGGTTGGTCTCAAAGATAGAATGGGTTTTGGTGTATGACAATACATGTCACGAAATTGCAGGTGGTGGACACCTTTGACAGATACAATACTGAAAAGTGAACTGTATTGTGTTTTTAACATGAGAATTTAGTTTGTTCTGACTATTTCTGAAACAGACCTTAGCCATGATGATGACTCTCTTGTAAAGTGATGGGCGTAGAAAGTTGTGCACACATTTGATTTCCAGCACCGTTTTTTGAAAACATATCAGCGAATTCTTTACCTAAGATTCCACAATGAAAAGGAATTCAAACAAAATTAAGTCAGTTCCTTTACATGTCAAGATATGAATTAAATGAACATTTCCTTTGAAATAGAATTATCAGCATTTCCAAAACTCAAGGGATTGTAATACTGACATCGAATCTACGCAGAACAACACTTAAAAAATTGACTGTGGTAAGTCAGTTATGTCAAAGCCATTAATATGGCTATCATTTTAGCACCGAATACAAATCTATATTTTCCGACGAAATAGGATTCTTTTTAACTTTAAGTGACTGAATAACAACAGCAGACCCCGGCCTCTTTATTTTTTGTCATATCACATATCAAATACATCTTTCCTTAATATGATAGGATAAAACGTTGATTAGTTTTTTTTTCAGGAACTAACGACTTATTTGAAACACTTCAACAAAACTTCAACAACCCTTGGCATGCAGATTAGAGCAGAGGAATCTAAACTAATGACCAGCAACATCACCGGGTAGCAGCGCTGATATCAGGGGAATCGTTTAGAAGTTAGGAGAGAGAGAGAGAGAGAGAGAGAGAGAGAGAGAGAGAGAGAGAGAGAGAGAGAGAGAGAGAGTTTACATATCTGTGTGCATGCGAGTGTGCGTGCGTACGTTCGTGTATGTGTTTGCAATTTGGACGCGTACATACAACCACAGAAAGACCACAATCATATTAAAAGTAAATACCTAACCAGACTATGTATCAAACAAATGGTAACATTAAAAGCGAGATCAGTATCAGAAAAAAAAAACCCCAAAAAACATCAGTTACAGATATACCTGATAAACATGGTAGGCATGTCCTAAGGGGCACATATTCAAACAAATATGATGTCTTGATTTGTTTGTTTCACCAAATATGCATTTTGTTGAATCATTATATTCAGTTGTGAGTGCATCTAGTTTTAGTCGATAAAACGTTGAAACAAAGTTGTGTATATTCATACATGTCACGAAATTGCAGGTGTTGGATATCTTTGACAGATATGATACTGAAAAGTGGACTAGATTGTGTTTTTAACATGAGAATTAAGTTTGTTATGATTATTTTTGAAAGTCCTAAGCCATGATGATGATTCTCTCGTAAAGTGATGGGCGTAGAAAGTTGTTGTGCACACGTTTGATTTCCAGCACCGTTTTTCGAAAACATATCAGCGAATTCTTTACCGAAGATTCCACGATGTATTTATTGAAGGAATCCAAAAGAAAGTTAGTCAGGTCCTTTATATAACAATTTATAAACCAAATGTAAATTTCCTTTAAAAAAGAATTATCTGTTTTCGATTTTAAAAACTTAAGGCATTGTAATACTGGCATCGAATCTATGCAGAAAAAACACTTTAAAAATTGACTGTAATTAGTCAATTATCTTAAAGCCATTAATATGGCTATCATTTCAGCAAACGAATGTAGATCTATATTTTCCGACGAAATATGATTTTTCTACTTTAAGTGACAGAATAACAAAAGCA
>JADBJO010006944.1:37500-45000 GCA_016801955.1 Conus betulinus
CGGTTGCAAGTTATAGTGGTGCAACCATATTCCCAAAATGGAGCATGCGCATTGAAATCTCCCAGTATTACCCATTTGTTGTTTGACAAAGGAAGATTTTTTTAACCCAGTCTGTATTATCTGCCTTTGGGCCACTGGGATAGTAAGCAGAAATGATGTTCAAATTTGTCTGCTTGTTCAGTTTTACAGTAACCCCAGTTGCGAAAACTTCAGCATTAGTAGGAGTAGGAGGATTCAGAGGACAATAATTTAGATCCCTTCTCACATAAATGGCAGTCTGAATCTTTTTTTTCCCTCATTCCTATAGTTATACAAAGGTGGATAATAAAAATTGCGTATTTTCGGTAGCTTATGAGCATCTACATTTAGTGATTGTAATGCTAGCACTGAATAATTATGCTGATATATATGATTTTCAAAGTGTAAGAGATTTGTTGATATTGACCGACAGTTCCATTGAAATATTAATAAATTATCATTGGAAGTTTTCATAAGACATAGTTAAAAGAATCAAATGGCAAGGTGAAGTTGACAAGTCACCAAGGGACGAATTGCCAGCTGTAAGAGTCCCATGTGTCCCCTGCACGAGGATGGAAAAGCCACGGACCAGGAGCTCCGACACGACCAGCAGAGGTGGGGGGAATGGCTCGTGGTTCCCAGGCGCCTCTCCCGCGTGTCTGATTCTGGCGATGTCTCCGGCGCTGTCTCTGCCAAAAGAGACGATGGACATGCCGCCCCAGATTTCCGGCGAGGATGCTGGTACCTCTCTGTCAGACGGGTGGATGGCATCCCTCATGAGCCGGTTGTTGAGAGGGTCAAGGTTCTCATGAGAGAGAAGAGATGTCTGATGACGAGGAAATTCGGAAAACAGTAAAGCGTTGAATAGTTGTCGTCTCCCCTCCAGAATCTGATCTTTGACTGGCGTTGCTTTGCTTACCACGACTTTTGTTTTCGGAGATTGAACTGTGTCCCTTAACTAAACAATGTCCTGTGATGACCAACTGCACTTCAAATGTTTTGTTGCAATATAGTTGACTTCTGTGTATCTATTCAACGCAGTAGTTATGTCCCATATCACCTGTTTTGTTGTGGCGCAGTGAAACAATGTACACAATAGCTATCTTGCACACTGTTTAGATGCGCACTTCTATTATTTGTATAAGGCTGGCCGTAGCCTGTCCTTTCTCCTGAATTAACGGCTGTAGTGGTTGTTCACAGTGGCGTATTCACAGGCCTATCTTTACCCGCCGTTCCCTCCTCCCCTCCCCTCTCTTCCCCCTCTTCCCACCTTCCCCACCCTTCCCCTACCCTTCCCCGCCTTTGATCTGTTTACGCGTGATCAACGAAGACTAGCTGGCACGTGGTACTCAGTTTTTTTTACCTGTTTTGCGTGGTTCACTGCAGTACAGCCTGTTTAGCTTTCTGTCACGAATCTCATACACCATCGGTCGATCTTACTATCATCTGTTCACCATGTATTTACCTCTTTCGATTTTTCATGAGTTTAAAATCAAGCCCATATAGATCTGATCACTGCCGAATGTAACAAATTTGACATAATCACTGTATCTGAAACATGGTTGTCACCATCCGTTCGCAATTATAAGCTTCTTATTCCAAATTTCCAGCCACCAATTAGAGTTGACAGACCTAATGACCCCCATGGCGGAGTAGCCATCTATATTAATAACAATCTTTTCTGCAAGCACAGGTCTGATCTTCACGTAGACAATCTTGAAGCTATATGGATTGAAACGAAACTAGGCCAGGAAGTTATTCTGATCGGATCATTATTATGACAGACCCCCACGCTTATGTTCAGTACTGGAAACTTATCAGCGAAAGCATACGCAAAGTTAACAACACGGCTACCAAATTCTTCATTCTTAGTGATTTCAACTCGGACTTTTATAGTCCATCTCCCCATTTATTAGACATACTTAACACTTTCCAGTTGCACCAGTTAGTTAAGGAACCCACTAGAATAACAGAAGACAGTAGCACATGTATCGATCTAATTATGACGCAAAGTCCAAACCTCGTTATAGATACTGATGTTTTTACCAGAAATATGTAGCGACCACTGTGTGCCTAGAGTTATATTAAAAAATCCTGTAACTAGAAACCATACTTTTAAAAGAACCATTTATGATTATAAAAATTTAGAATCTGTAAAACTATGCAACCTGCTCTCTCAGATTGACTGGACGCACGTCTTAGAAATTAATAACGTAGAAGAAGCAACTGAAACCTTTTACTAGCCTGTTTAAACGAATGTTCTTTTACAGTGTGTACCTTCCAAGTTAATTACTATTCATACTAAAGATGCTCCATGGATAACCAAAGACATCTTAACGTTGATTAACAAACGCAATGCTTTACATACACGTTATAAATTGTTATTTTAAAGAAAACTAGCGATCCAACATTGTCACAACATAACATAGAGAGCCAGAGGCAGATAAATGAAAGTCTTACTCGATATCGCGAGTTCAGAAATTTCACACCGATAAAATTCGTGAACGTAAAATTCAATATCTTGATGAACTTGAAATTAAAGCCTCTGATCCATCACAGTTCGGAAACAAGCAATGGTGGAAACTAGTCAAGTCTTTTTTAAATAAAAAAGGCATTGACTCAGGCGATATTCCTCCAATTAATAGCAATGACAAATTATACTATTCAGACTATGAAAAGGCTCAAGTATTTAATGACTTTTTTCATTACACAATCCACTCTTGTAAACTGTAATGACGAACCCCCTATAATACCCCACCTAGACTGTTCCCCTTACTGAAATTCAACTCTCTAGAGACGAAATCGAACAAGTAATAAGAAATTTAGAATCCCACAAAGCTGTAGGTCCTGATCTCATACATAATATCCTTTTAAAAGTATCTTTCTCATGTGATCTCACTTCCACTTTCTATACTATTTACCCGTTCCTTATCAGAAGGTGTCTTTCCTGCACTGTGGAAGACAGCTCACATTAACCCAATTCACAAACAAGGGATCTACAAATCTCTGCGACAATTACCGTCCGATTTCCCTTTTAAGTTGTGTAGGAAAAATTCTCGAAAGTGCATTCACTCTCACATTTTTTGCTTCCTTAGGGAGAATAGTATTCTAACTCCATCACAATCTGGTTTTATTCCAGGTGATTCCACAATTANGTCAACAATATTTTCAACTAAACGGTTGCAAGTTATAGTGGTGCAACCATATTCCCAAAATGGAGCATGCGCATTGAAAATCTCCCAGTATTACCCATTGTTGTTTGACAAAGGAAGATTTTTTAACCAGTCTGTATTATCTGCCTTTGGGCCACTGGGATAGTAAGCAGAAATGATGTTCAAATTTGTCTGCTTGTTCAGTTTTACAGTAACCCAGTTGCGAAAACTTCAGCAGTAGGAGTAGGAGGGATCAGAGGACAATAATTTAGATCCCTTCTCACATAAATGGCAGTCTGAATCTTTTTTCCCTCATTCCTATAGTTATACAAAGGTGGATAATAAAAATTGCGTATTTTCGGTAGCTTATGAGCATCTACATTTAGTGATTGTAATGCTAGCACTGAATAATTATGCTGATATATATGATTTTCAAAGTGTAAGAGATTTGTTGATATTGACCGACAGTTCCATTGAAATATTAATAAATTATCATTGGAAGTTTTCATAAGACATAGTTAAAAGAATCAAATGGCAAGGTGAAGTTGACAAGTCACTAAGGGACAAATTGCCAGCTGTAAGAGTCCCATGTGTCCCCTGCACGAGGATGGAAAAGCCACGGACCAGGAGCTCCGACACGACCAGCAGGAGGTGGGGGGAATGGCTCGTGGTTCCAGGCGCCTCTCCCGCGTGTCTGATTCTGGCGATGTCTCCGGCGCTGTCTCTGCCAAAAGAGACGATGGACATGCCGCCCCAGATTTCCGGCGAGGATGCTGGTACCTCTGTCAGACGGGTGGATGGCATCCCTCATGAGCCGGTTGTTGAGAGGGTCAAGGTTCTCATGAGAGAGAAGAGATGTCTGATGACGAGGAAATTCGGAAAACAGTAAAGCGCGTTGAATAGTTGTCGTCTCCCCTCCAGAATCTGATCTTTGACTGGCGTTGCTTTGCTTACCACGACTTTTGTTTTCGGAGATTGCTGTTTGATTTTGTTGACCACTAATCATCTTTTTTTGCTGTTACTCCGGGGTCAGTACTTTTCAAATCATTTATTCCAGTATGCAGTATCACACAATCAATCGGAACTTCTGAACCAATGTTTTCAAGTTCTTTTTCACAGTCTGAGATCTTGAAAGCTCTTTTGGAGACAATTTTAAGTCCGTAGGCCTCTCCCAGGCGCCTAGCATTGACTCTTGACATAACAGAGTCGTGCAAAAAAAGAACATGGGAAGAGAGTCGGAATGTACCTTTTTGGCGTCATCGGACTTGATGCCAATAGATTTGACGTCAGCCAACTGTTCCTTTTTCTTTGCTTCAGATGGTTTTCTTCTTCTGGGGGCTTTTGTGGCACTGACTTCTGCTGGTGGAGTTTCGCTGGAATAAATTTGTTTTGAGCTGAAGACTTCAGCTTGTCTGCATATGTTAGTATGTTGCTACGTTGTGGTGTGTCGGAAGATGTTGTTGTTGTTGAACTATTTGTTTGTGTACCAACACTTACGGTTTCAGCTTGTTTGTAGCTCCTTTCTTTGTTTTCTTTCGTCAGCTCCTCAACTTTCTTTTCTAAGACCGAAATTCTGTCGCAGAGCATTTTAATTGTGCACGTCAGTAATTCTAGGGAATATTCAGACTGACCAGTATTTCTATCAGGGTTTTCGCACGCCGTTGCAGGATCTGATATGCTGTGGCTGTTCGTTTGGCTAGATCCCTGCTCGTTCGGAGTCGTAGATTGAGATTGAGATCCAAGCCGAGAACATTCACAAGAATCGAACTTACTTTTTGTTGAGCATTTTTTCTTTTCTTTCTTTGTGGCTTGCTCTTGTTTTCACCATTTTGAAACTCGTACGAATTTACTGGATTTTTCAATGAGAGCTAAACGTTTGCATTGAAGCAATCCACCATGTTGGCGTAGGAATCCGTGTGTGTGTGTGTGTGTGTGTGTGTGTGTGTGTGTGTGTGTGTGTGTGTGCATGCGTGTATATGTGTGTGTGTTCTTCTTCTTCAGTTTAACGTCCTTCCACTAAAAGTGATATCAGATGATGTGTTGAAGTATATGAAATGTGCGTATTAACTGTGTGGTTGTTTCTTGAAAATGTGTTGTATGAATAAACATTTCTTATGATATGAGTTGAAATTGGAGATGGCCAGATGGATGGACAAGTGTGGATGTGAGTTTGTGTGTGTGCGTGTGTGTGTGTGTGTGTGTGTGTGTGTGTGTGTGTGTGTGTGTGTGTGTGTGTGTGTGTGGTGTGCGCGCGCGCGCACGCGAGTTTTTATGTAAATGTATCAATTTTTCCGGAATTAGGCAAGTACGCTTCAAACTGAGTGTAGCATAGGAGCAAGAGTACTGTAAGTAATGCCAAGTAATTACAAATCTAATATTAAGGGATAGAACATCAAAGGTAAATGCCCACTGGGCTGTGTAACAAACATTTACAAACTGAGGAAAGAAAAGAGTGGTCATTCAAAATCTTGGACACAGATGACGGACTGGATCCGTCAGATAAACTACAAATGCCCGACTTATGATATAATTCCCTTGCTCTTGGACAATTGATCAGCAGATGCCCTACTCCAAGTGTTTCTCCACACATACATCTAATGTTTATACAGAACTTCGTACGAAGGGAATTTAACCGCATTCTGTGCAGTAAACCTCTAATCTCTCTAGATAGAAAAGCAAGGTGATTGTTTGACGAGGTTTTCGAGTTGATTTTGCCACAAAATTTAATACGACTCTGATAACAGAGAGTATCCGATTTCATTATCAAGTTTCTGAAGCTTTCATCCGATGTTTTGTTTAGAAGAATATTGCATTCTGTTAAATCCAAAGGATTATTATGGGGAATTGAACCTTCAACATCGCGAGCTGCCTTTCTTGCAGCCTGATCGACTCTCTCATTTGCTGAAATGCCACAATGAGAGGGGACCCAGCAAAAACTAACTGATGTGCCTTTATCGGATGAAAGATGTATAACATGATTTATTTCTGTTATCATCTCTAAACGATTTTTGAATTTGAAGACCGGATTGCTTCAAGAGCAGATCTAGAAACAGTACCTACTAGTACGTGACTGACATTCAAATGGAGATAAAGAATATACTTTAAGGACATTAGGATGGCGGTTAGCTCGGCACCAAAAATCGAAAAATTTCTGCAAAGATGGTACATTTTCTCCACGGTTAAGTCAGGTATTACAAAAGCTGCCCCTGTTCTACTGTTTTCTAGCACTGAGCCATCTGTGAAAATTTTTAGGTGGTTCTTGTACTGATTTTCCAGGTGTAAGCATACGGAAATTTTTAGTATGTTGGGTGAATCATTTTTTGACAAATCTGAATGAATCGTATCAAAGGAGGCCTTCGTTTGTTCCCATCTTGGTACTGGTGAAAAGGATGGTTTAACAGCGGTTTCATTTCTATTTATGTTGGAATCTCTGATAAGGTTAGGAGTATACGAGTAGATTGATTTTGTAGATTGTATTCCTCTAGCTCGTTTTCCAAAATCTTTTTCAGAATTTAAACAAACTTCTTTTGAACGAAATTTTTCTGTGTAAAAACTCTTCAGAACGAACTTCGACGCAGGTACTTTTCGAACCTCCTGAGAGGTAGAACTCCAATCTCATTGTATGTTCCTAAGTTGGATGTATGTATGGGAACACCAAGAGCGAGTTTGTAAGCCTTGCAATCAATGCTCTGCAATTTATTTAACAGATGTTGTGGTGCGCTGAAAAATACTTCCTGAGCATAGGTTGACCTAGATCTCACAAGAGTGGTTGATAGAGGTATTAAAGTCGATGCATCCTGGCCCCATGGTTGCTTGTTTATAAATTTAAGAAAGTTTAAACTTTTCCGTGCTTTATTTAATATGTGGTCAATGTGCTGGTTTCATGACAGTTTAGAAGTCAAGATTACACCTAGGAATTTGACTGATTTAACATATTTTATTTCAATGCCATCTAAAGTAAAAACTGGGAGCTATTCTGGGTCATACCCAGAATTGAAAGCATGATATGTGTTTTTCTAAAGAAAGTGCTAGCCCGTTTTGTTGTAAAAAATACATTTATTTTATTGAGTGCTCGTTGGTATAAAGGTTTTTATGCAGTTCAGCGACCTCAAAGGGGTTATTCGTTTCATGGTTACTCTCATCCAAAGGCATATATCATCAGCAAATTGAGCTAACTCTGTGCCTTTTGATAAGCCTTTAGGTAAAGCTGCCATTAAAATATTGAATAAGATAGGAGATATTACTGAACCTAGTGGCAGTCCCATTTACAATGTTCTCGAATTTGAACAAGTATGTTCTGTTTTTGTTTCAGTTGATCTATTTTCTAAGA
>JADBJO010006944.1:57500-60000 GCA_016801955.1 Conus betulinus
CTGATTTTCTGGAAACTGTTGTGGATTCATCTTTAGTTTTGCTTAACGACGGGAGAAACTACGCGCATCCCAGACATATCTTATCATAGAGCATCGACGCTTGATCTTACCTTTGTTTCACCTGCTTTAGCATTAACAGCAAAGTCGGGGATACAGCCAATGACCCACTAGGTAGTGACCATGTGCCAATACTTTTATCTTTTAAGGAATCCGTTGGATCTGAAGTCAGTGGTGAAGATGTTATACCCAAAGTTTAATTACACAAAGGCAGATTGGGAAACTTTTCAAATTACCTCACTGAGAAGACTGAGAGTGAAGTTATTTGTGAGGATGTTAACATCTTTTTTGATAACTTTCAGAAAGCAGTTCTTGAGGCTGCTGCTCTAGCTATTAAAAAAAAAAAGGATCAAAAAGGTGTGAAACATTCTCAGGGAATGTCTGGTGGAATCAGGCTTGAGAGGAGGCTGTTAAAGCAAAAACATTAGCTTATCTTAATTGGCTAAAAGTTAGAAAAGTTCCTGTGCAAGAGATAAAAAGATGCAGCTCATAAAGAAATGTGCAGTACAAAAATAAAAGCAAACAGAGTTACAGCGCAAGCAAAAAGACAATACTGGTCACAGTTCTGTCTAAATGAAGTATCTGACTGTAAAGACTTGAAAAAGTTTATTGAATAAAGGGTTTCAAGTTTCAAAAATGAAAAGGAAGTGTGGTCTATCTCCCAAAGAAAAAAAAAAAAAACATATGTGTTTGAAATGGTTTACCATGAACAATAGTCGTTCTTGAAATCGGCATTAAAACTCCAAGATTACCAGGTCAAAACAACAAGTAAAGAATTTCTATCTCCCAAAAAAGGCGGAAGGCAAAGGATACTGGGGAGGCGGAGGATTTGCATCTAATGTACGTTTAAAGGACGAGAAAAGAATCTATGTACGTTAAAAAAAAAAAATTTGCATATTGTAGATGGAAACATATTGAGCTAAAAGTCGTGCCTAATGAGCAAAGATTGAAAGAAAACAAAGAACTGATAACATAGAGATCCTGTACCAAACAACAAACAGTACTACTAAATGTATCAATATCTTTACAAGAAGTCAGGAATGCTATCCGTATTGTGTTGGGAAATAAAAAGGTTTCGGTTGGTTTTGGGATGGGATTTCTTACACAATGTTAAACCATTTACCAGAGAACTGGATAGTCATTTTATAATAGATTATTTAATAACAAATGTGGGAATGTGGGACAAATTCCTGATATGTGGAAGAAGAGTCTATTGTGACTCCTATTCTAAAATTGATCACCTGACACGACTAACTACTCAAATTAAGAAACAGTTTTCTAAACGTAAAAGTGTCCTTGCTTCCTTCTTTGATCTTACTAAAGCTTACGATAGAGTGTGGCACAGCCGACTATTGTATAAATTAAAACAAATTGGGTCTTTCTGGTCACGTCTACAATTATGTGAAATCCTTTTTAAGTGGGAGAGACACATAATGACCAAAGTTGGTGTGACTTTATCATCCTCAAGATCTATAGATATGGGAATTCCACAAGGTTCTATAATCTCTCCCATTGTTATTCAATGTAATGCTATATGACTTATGTACATGTTTTTCATCATATACCAAGGTAGCTCAATATGCTGATGACATTGCAATATGGATTAATGTATCTTTAAAGAAAAGAACAAAAAAATTTACGTCACATAAATTATATTCAGAAACTCTTTCAGAACGAGCTGGATAAATTAAATAGTTTTATGCATTTGAAACGGCGGCTTTCAATTCTCTGTTGAAAAGACACATTTGGTTCTCTTTAACAATGGATATAACCCAAGTAACTTGCCTATATTCTTTCTGGGAGGACGGGAAATTTTTTTTATAAACTTGAAGTAAAATTTTTAGGTGTCCTACTTACACCAAAACTAAACTGGAAAAAAAAAAACATATTGACTCGATTGTTACTAAAGCGGTTAAAAGTTTGAATTTTCTAAAAAATTGTCAGTCACTCTCCAAAGTTTTTGGGACAGGATCACAGGATCCCAAAGTTTGTTGCATTTAGCAACCAGTCTTGTACGATCAAGACTGACTTACGGACAGGAAGTATTCTTTTTCTGCTCCGCGATCGCATTTAAAGAAACTTCAAAGAATTGACAGTAAAGCTGTAAAGTTGGCCCTGGGTGTACCTGTGCACACTAAGTCCTCTGAAGCTTATAAGACAGCAGGCCTTTTTGCCACTTGATGAAGAAAGGAAAATAAATTCTGCAAAATATGTAGTGAGACGAATTGCTTGTGGACGACCTTGAAGAGTTAAATACACGATCCGACATTGATTTTCGAAAAATGCACAGAAAAATTCAAATTTAGAGACGCTTCGTTCATATGTTTCAGACGTTTTTAATTCATCAAAGATTAACCCACACGAGGTATCGCCTCGCGTACTGGTTCCGCCGGTACCCCCTTGGGAAACTAACGGAAGTAAAAGTTAACATTTTTTCTTCTGA
>JADBJO010006944.1:67500-70000 GCA_016801955.1 Conus betulinus
CCATTCATGTCTGCTTTGCGATGCTTTTCATATTCTACTTGGGGACTGCTTTTTTTTTTTTTCTTTCGTGTTAACTTTCAGACTGTATTGATAATATTTCTTATTTTTCGACCTTTTCTTTCTTCTTTTCCTCTGAAACGGCGGTCAGCACAATCAACACCCTTATTTTTAAGTCATTTGCACTCAGTGCTCGCTTGTGGTGGACAAGTAAATTACGACATCTGTTTACGTATTTTCAGATCTCTCATGCAGAGATTCTGTACACTTTTATTTACATTTGTATTTGTTAATATGTGCTTCTGTGTAACAGACTGTGGGAAACAGTGCGTCAATGTACTCAAGAAGGACTGTTGTTATATAAGCTGTGATTTATGTAAGAACTGAGGTTCACTCTTGTTTTCCATCGCGTTAAACCTCCTTTGTTCTATGCTGTGTATACTTGAAATGTGTTTTTCAATCGCCATGGATAGTCAAACTACTGCGTCCTTAAACTGTCAAGGTCTAGGAGACATACATAAACGTGGGGATATCTTTCACTATTCAGAACAGCAAATTATTCAGTTTACTGTCTACAGGACACCCACTTTACCAATAAACTTGAGAAATGCGTAACTGCAGAATGGGGCTATAAATGCTTATTTGCCATATCGGTCAAACTCCAGAGGTGTAGCTGTATTATTTTCAAACAGTTTTGATTTTAAAATAACAAATGTCCAACGAGATAAAGACGGGTAACTTCATAATTGTAGCATTTAGTACATTTGAAAAAACACTTTCTCCTGGTTAATGTGTATGGGCCTAAAGAAAGATAATCTCCTATTTAACAGCCCGCTTAAGGAAAATATAAGGAGTTATGATACCAATTATATTATTTGTGTGGGTAATTGGAACATCACAATGGATTCCCACCTTGACTGTTACAATTATGTACACGATAATAATCGGAAAGCAGGAGAAGAACTCATAAACATGACAGAAGAAATTGGGTTGGCAGACATATGGAGGGAAGAGAAGCCGGAATGTAGGAGGTATACCTAGCGTAAACGAACTCCACACATAAGCAAAGTCGATTAGACTTCGTTTTACTGTATGAGTATCTTATTTTTTATCATGAAAATTCGGATATTGAACCAGGTTATCGATCTGACCATTCGGTCGTTACATTATGTTTGAAATTCGGTAAAAGTGAAAAATCTAAAGGATTCTGGAAATTTAATGTATCTATACTTAAGGATAAACAATATGTAGATGAAATTAATGAATTAATTCTAAATGTTATAAAAAAACACATAGTAGATCAATCAGCAATGCAAGATCAATCAGTATTGTCTGAGTTAATAAAATCTGGACTCAAATTTAAATTAAAAGACAAAGTCTTCCTAAATTTCCTATTAATGAAAATAAGAGGTAAACAGTAGCTTAGGCTACAATGAATAAGAAAAAAAAAATCAGAAAAAGAAATCGAAATCACCAAAAATATATAAAGAATCTTGAGAGGATAGAGAATAAAGGAGAAGCTTAAATAAAAATTATTGAAGAAAAAAAAAATCAAGCATTAAGAGCGGTGTATTGTTACGGTCAAAGGCAAGGTGGATTGCAGACGGTGAAAAAAAATCTCGAAATGCTTTTGTAACCTGGGAAAAAAGAAATTATATTAGTAAACAAGTGACCAGACTAGTGACCAATTATGAAGAAGTAACAAAAAAGAACAGAAAGATCTTTTAAACGAAATTAAAACTTTCTACGAAAACTTATACAAGAAAAAGGTAACTGAAAAATACGAAATAAAAAAACAAACTTGTTAAAACAATTTCAAAATTATCTGAACATGATAAACAAATGCTGGAAGGGGAAATCACTTTAGAAGAAGCAAGTGTAGCTTTAGAAAATATGAAACATGGCAAAAGCCCAGGTACAGACTGGTTCTGTGCCGAATTTTTTAGGTTCTTTTGGAAAATACTTGGCCCACTGGTGGTAAGCTTTATAAATGAATCGTATAGAGATGGAGAATTTTCGGGCAACACAAAAGGAGGGATTGATTATTTCTATACCAAAAGGTGATAAACCTAAAGAATTTGTAAAACAAAAACTGGCGTCCCATCTTCTTCCTAAATGTAGTTTACAAGATAGCTTCCTCGTGTATTTCCAAGAGAATCAGAAATGTTTTACCTTCTATCATTAGTGAAGACCAAACAGGTTTCATAGTTAACAGATATATGGGTGACAATATCGGACTGATTTATGATTTGATTAATTACTTAAATGTTAGAAATCTCCCTGGTATGTTGCTATCTATAGATATTGAAAAAGCCTTCGACCCTCCCTCGGCTGGGATTTTATGTTCAATGTGCTAAGGGCTTTTGGTTTTGGTAGCAGTATATGCCACTGGATAGAAACTTGCTATAAAGATATTAAATCAACAGTCACTGTAAATGGCCAGACTGCACAATGGTTTAAAATAGAAAGGGGGTAGACAGGGACACCCTATCTCCTAACCTAT
>JADBJO010006944.1:75000-79117 GCA_016801955.1 Conus betulinus
GAGTAAAATTATATAATGTGGCATAGGTAATACGCGGAGTGAAGTCTATGGAGTAAAATTATATGATGTGCATAGGTAATATACAGAGTAAAATCATATGATGTTGCATAGGTAATATACGGAGTGAAGTGATATGATGTGGCATAAGTAATATACAGAGTGCAATAATGTGATGTAGCATAAATAATATACAGAATAAAGTTATTTCATGCAGCAAAAGTAGTATACAGAGTGCAGTAATATGATGTAGCATAAGTAATACACATAGCAGACTTATATCATGTGGCGTAAGTAATACACATGTGCAGAAATATCATGTGGCATAAGTAACATACACGATAAAGTTATATGATGTGGCATAAGTAGTATACAGAGTGAAGTAATATGATGTAGCATAAGTAATATACAGAGCAGACGTATATGATGTGGTATAAGTAATACACATGTGCAGTAATATGATGTGGCATAAGTAATACACATGTGCAGCAATATGATGTGGCATAAGTAATATACAGAGTGCAGGGATGTCATGTGCATGAAGAATACGTAGAGTATTATGAGGTTCTGTAGCATGAGTGATGCCATAGAGATAATGTC
Source organism: Conus betulinus (assembly GCA_016801955.1). NCBI lineage: Eukaryota > Metazoa > Mollusca > Gastropoda > Neogastropoda > Conidae > Conus > Conus betulinus. The sequence goes on from JADBJO010006944.1 coordinate 75,598, forward strand.
TGGAGTGTAATGATGTTGTGCCATAACAGTAATGCAGTGTAGTAATGTGATGTCAGGGCCGTAATGTATAGTATGTAATCATGTAATGTGACAGAATCAATGCACATATGTGATGTGACAGAAGTACTGCATGGAGTGTCATGACATGATGTAACAGAGTAGAAACAATGCACACAGTGTAGTGATGTGATGTGGTAGAAGCAATACACAGAGTGCACAGATGTCACGTGACAGAAGTAAAGCACAGAGTTTAATTATGTGATAGGGCAGAAATCAATACGCATAGACTGTGATGATATATGTGTTAGAGTTAACGTATAGATCGTAATTATGTAATGTGATGGAGACTGACTGACCTACTTGTAATGGAGGGAATGCATAATTTGAAATGGAATGATATGATAGAGGTCATGCTTTTCGCCAGAAGGGTGGAGAGCATCCTGTGATGCAGATATGACTGTAAACTTGTAGAAGGGTCTGGAGACAGCTTTCCTAGACACATATCAGAAACTGGTCATGGATGTCATTAAGGCCAGAACAGAATCATTACAGATTTGCCGAGCTGATTTCACTTCATTAAGTCCAAACGGCAGATTGTGGATTTCAGTATTGTCAGAGGAAAAGTTGCAGGGACGTTTTCTTTTGGTGAAGTCTTTTTGAACAGATTTATTTGTGAGTTTTGTTCAATAGTGGAGGCTGACAGATTGGCAATGGTTTATTTATCAGTGATCAGAGCGTATGCAGGTTCAGGTGATGAATGGAATAGCTGGTGTTTACCTTTGATTTTCTCGATAGTTTTCCAGACATCTTCTTTGATGTTTTGTAATAGCTTGGAACAGAAGCCTCTCCAAGAATAGCGTCACTTTATTCTGAGAGTAAGTCTTGATTGGCTCGCTGCTCTGGACGAGCTCGAGCGCTGGGCGCTGGTGGTTTTTGTAATACATGCAATGTTGAGCCCGTTTGCATTTATTTGTGATGTGTTGGTAGTCAGAGTTAAACCAAGATGTTTTAGGCTTTCACAGTTTGTTTGATGAAATTGAAATACTGTCTATGAAACATTTTATAAATAATTCTGTCAGGACTTTACAGAACTTCTGCTTTGATCAGTTCTGGTCGGATACTTCCTGCATAGGGTCCCAGTCAGCTTTGAGGTAATTGAGATCTTTAGGTAGCGTTTTGTGTTTTTGCATTTCAAGACAATTGGAAAGTGATCACTTCAGTGCAGATTGTCATGAGTACACCACTCATGGTTCAGGACCAGCGAAGAATCACTTTTTGACTAATCTAAACACGAAAGTGTACCAGTGGAAGAATGGAGTTATGTTGTAGACCCATCATTCAGAGAATACAGGCGCAGCTTTGAAATCACATCTTCAAGGAGTCCAATGAGTGAAGTATTCACACTACCCCAAAGAGGGTTGTGCCCCTTGAAATCATCCAATAGCAGAGAAGGCCAGGGTAGTTCCTCTATCAGGCTGACCAGCTCTTGTCGTCCGGCAGATACAGATGGAGATAAACAATATAAGCAACACGCTGTTATTGTTGATCATGAAGTATTTCTAACAGCTAAAGCTTTAAGTGAAGTATTTAAACCAATAGGGCCGAATAAAAGACATTTGAGGATGAGTAATGAGACTCCTCCCATTACTCCAGAGCCAGTTCCTTGAAATTTGAATATAGACTCTGGATCTTCCAAATCGTTGAATCCACCATGACATGAGATGAAAGTGGTCCACCTCTCATTTCATTTCTGGATCTTCAGAAATTTTTCAGACTGTAGAGGATCAAATTTGATGTGAAGAAACATTTTTTTTCCTTCAGGCACTTTTTTTTCTGTGGAGGGTCCAGGAGCAGACAGAGACCCTTCCATCTCTAACACCTTTGCACAATGCCTGCCTGTAGTTTTTGAAGAGCTCTAGGGCCTTTGAGAAGAAAGTGAGGTTTTTTGTTCCCTACGCATTGGAGCGAGGCTGGGAGGATCTGGGAGGAGTTTGTTTCACAAGCTGCTTAGCAGCAGATTTTCTCGACTGCTGGAGAGACTGAGTGGTAGCAGGATTTGTGCCTTAGCCAAAGGCGTTAGATTTCACATGAGGGCTGGCAGATTTATTGGCAGATTTGTATTTTCTGGAGGGTTTTTTTTTGTTTTGCTTTTTTCTTTTGCTTTTTTTGGTTTGTTTTTTGCTGTTGCAACCTCTACGACACCTCAGAGGCAGTGCATCCACGCCGCTCATTCCGACACCCCATCCACAGCCACAGCCCGGTCAGCCACGCTGCAGCCCCGGCACGGCAATCCACAGGGAGCAGTCAGTGTGAAGTCGTCAAGAGGCAACCCACCGGAGAAGACTCTGCACTGCTGCCGTGTCACTTCGGTGGTGTTCAGTGGCGCCTGTTCTGATCTAACATACGCAGGACACCACCTACTAAGCCCCCTACTGACGACAATGATTACTTAGTCGCGGAGCCAGCGTGAGTGAGCTCTCCCTCTGGAGGGCGCCACCACGTCCATCCAACGACAGCCCCCATGGACTCGCCGATACAGGTGACCCCGACGGAACCAAATCAAGGCCACAGACGTGGAGAGGACATCGAAATTGAGGTCACCATGAGAGCAGGCACGAAGGGCCACAGAATTAAAGACTTTTTTTTTATGCTGATCAATGAGAATGAGGATGATTAAGATGATGCTACGGATTTCCATTTCGGTCTGAGACTACATGACAGGGCTGTACTCTACGTTTCCTTTCATAATACATCCGGCCCGAGAGATACATGCACCTGCAGTGTTGGTCAGGAAATTTGAGCAACACTCTCAGAAACGCATCCATTAAGTGGATGGAACTCGACAGTGTGGTTCCAGTCTTCCCAACTGAGCCCGCAGCAAACTCAACTCTGGGTAGGAGCCGGTTGGGGCAGAAAAAAACCCACATGACTCTGATTGGATTCGAACCCACGACCTCCCAGCCGGGAGTCCGCGACGCTAACCACTTCGCTATGGTGGCTGGTAGGTTGTTTTTTCCGTGTGTCACTTTTGAAAAATAGAAGACGTCTGTCTGACAGGAGACAGACACTACTAGAACTTTTCAAAAGTCTGCGAATAAAATACACCAGATTGGGCGTGACGATCAATAATGACTCTTCATCGCCTTATGAACAGGAATCTGATCTACTGTACTGACGTTTTGGATCAACTGTACAAGATGCCACATGGGATAGTTTCGTGAGGAGAACAGTGACCATCCCCAGAGTTCACACATCAGGCTAGATCTTTGCATGGCCAGCTTGGAATGCCTTGCAGCAGACGCCACAAACCTCCTTCCCAGAGCATCGGTCCCACACTGACTTCTGGCGTCTGAATCACCTAATGGGCTCTGACGTTCAAGCAGCCCACCTAGATTGTCTGTGGCTGTTTGAGGGCGCAGATGGTCAGAAAGAGGATGCTTCTGAGCACTCTTTCTGTTTCCCTTTAAATTGTAGCCCTTCACACATCTACGACTCCATGCGAAGACAGCTCGGACTTGAT
>JADBJO010006944.1:79339-94339 GCA_016801955.1 Conus betulinus
CCCCCCCCAATCCTTATGATCATAATCTCTGCTTCAGGATTTTTCCAGACTTTTCCGTTTGAGGGGAATATGTAGTGAGGAAACTAAATGTTGTTTGATTTGAAATTCATCCATCTGCCACCCTCCCACCAAGGTGCCCAACTAAGAGGCCAGGGCCAAGAAACTGCAATCATAAGCCCTTCCAGGCTGCAGAAGGAATATACGACAAACTGCAATCAGTTAACCCTGCCCCCACTGATGATGCCTAGGTCCCAGGGACAGAGAGTAGATGGATTGCCTTGACCAGCCAGGATCTGTCTGTCTTGCTCCAGCCCCATGCACGATTAGCTGGTTGACACTGTGACACTTAGTCCAGTGTGTACCTCCTGCCTGGGACAGGTCCGAGCCATAGAAATGAGTTGGAAGTACCTGCTCTCACAATCACGAAGGTCTCATTCCCCTCCATTACAGGCTGCACAACACGGCAAACGGGGCAGGTCATAAGAAGACCACAGAGAAAATAGATAGTGATAATGCAATATGAGTGAAGTTATGCATTTAGTACATAATGTGATGTAGAAGTAATGCATAAAGTGCATGATGCAATATGATAAAAGTAATGGATAAAGTACAATGATGTGATGTGACAGGTAAGCAGAAGTATCTTACTAAGAGGTCACGAGCCAGGATGCTGAATCACAAGCTCTCCAAGTAAGTATATACACAACACACATACACACACACACACACGCGCGCGCGCGCGCGCGCGCGCACGCACGCACGCACGCACGCACACACACACACACACACACACACACACACACACACACACACACACAATCTGTCTGTCTATCTGTCAGCCTGTCTAGGTCTGTCTCCATGTCTTTCCCTGTGTGTGTTTGTGTATGTGTGAGTGAGTGCGTGCGTGCGTGCGTGCGTGCGTGCGTGCGCGCGCGCGCGCGCGCGCGCGTGTGTATCATACGTGTATGTGTGTGTGTGTGTGTGTGTGTGTGTGTGTGTGTGTGGTTGTGTGTGTGTGTGTGTGTGTGTGTGTGTGTGTGTGTGTGTGTGTGTGTGTGTGTGTGTGTGTGTGTGTGTGTGTGTGTGTGTGTGCTGGTGTCAGATGTGGATTAATGTGCTAAAATTAAATGTAGAACAGAAGTTTACTCACTCCATTCAGAAGGAACCATTCATTTCTAATCACACAATTACACGCACGCTCTTGACTCAGTTTACCAACTCCGAGTAAGGTGTCCTCCAGTAAGAGGCTTCAACTTATTATTCAGTGTAAAATTTTACAACTTAGCAATAGTAATCAGTATCTCTTTCCCACAAAAATACAACACTCGCCACAGGCCCCCGAAGACATCAAAATTCTCCTGGTTGGCCGTCACAACCAACTGGCTCAAACGGATTAATTGTCCTAACCCTACCAAGGTTAGGTCCCTACTAAATGCCTTTCGTCTGTGCCTAAGTCCGCCTTCCACGCGGTATTAGTCCCCACACGATTCACCTCGCCACCCAAACTAAAAATGTTCAAGATCTGTTGAAGTGGTATTCCAGATAAAAATGTTAGCTGTCAGTTGCATTCCCAGTCAAGGAATTTATTTTTTTGGCGTCACAACAGCTCTACTGTGTATATGATGCCTTATACATGACGTAATATTTAATGTTTAACGTGCTTTAGCCTTCATCATATTTGGAGAGCAGGCATCGACTACCTTTCATGGAGGATAAATCATTGATTACATAACTGTGCATACATGACACCCCCCCCCCCCCCCCGTCCCCCACTCATGAAAAAGGCATGCCAAAGTTTGTTTGTTTCAACAGACACACACATATAATTATCGTTTACAACCCAAGAGTTTAACAAGAATATTCCAATCATGGAACAATAATTATAAGTAGACTAGCGATTATCAATCAAACAAACCTCAAAGACATGAAATAGTTACTTGAGAGTAAAAGCAATTAAATCAACAGTGTCCAACAAAATCAAAACCACTCCTCTCTAAGTTGATAATGTCTGAAATCCTCCAAATTGATACTATAGTAGTCCGTCAGGAGCCGACGGAGACGATGGTATGTGCACTCAGCGATAACGATGACAGCGCATGTAACTCTGCTGCCCGAAACTGGAAGCACACAATGAAGGTCTACTTTACCAGTGGTCAACGGGTTTGCAAGGTACTAAATTAGGGCCGGACTGAAACGGTGGCCTCTGTAGAAATCGGGTTTATCAAGATCAAGTCATACTAAAATGGTGGGCACTGGAGCATCCAAGTTGATTTGAAACCAAGACATGCTGAAAATGGTAGCCACTGGAAGAAGGTAGTGGAAATGGTAATGTTGCTTATAGCCCAGCCGACCGCAAAGGGCCATATCAGGGCAGTCACCGCGTGAAAGTCAACTCACAAGTCATTTAAAACAGCAACAACAACAACAACCTAATTCACACAATTCTTTAAAACTTATCTAAAAATACACCGAAAATGTTTTCAAAAATTTTTGTCTATGAAATCTTAGATCAGATTTTTATAAATGATGATCTCCCACAGAAATTCAACGATCGCATCAGGTAGAACATCTCTGAACAAGGTTTTTTAAGGAGTCTGCTGTAAAGTGTTTATGTCTCACATCGTGCAAGTCCCAACACTCCAAAAAGAATATGTTTCAATGTGAGTGGTACATGACATGGAATGCACCACAGAGCTTCTTCACCTTTTAAAAGATCAGAATGGGTGTAAAACGTGTGGCCTGTATGTAAGCGGCACAAAACTGTTTCTTCTTTACGGCAGCCTCGGGAACATGGTAAACTCTTTCAGGTCTGGACGGATTTTGAACAGTTTGTTATCCGTCAGCGAGTTCCAGTCCTCTTGCCAGAGGTCTGACATAAGCCTGGGTTTTGGGTTTCAGATCAGTGTGAGGGATACACAGTCTACTCAACTCTTGCTTTGTGGCACTCTTAGCAAGTTGATCAACCAGTTCGTTGCCTCCAATGCCAAATGGCTGAGAACCCAAGGAAAAACTATGCTGTATCCATCTGATTTCAGAGAAGTGTATAGTTTGAATAACTTCAGCAGGTGAGGGTGCTTGAGGTTACGGCCGGCAATGGCCTCCAATGCAGAAAGGAAGTCCGACAAAATGAGGAATTTTTTATGTTTTGATTTAGAAACCATTTCAGGAGCCAGGCCAATGCTGTCAATTCAGCAGTGTAGATTGGAGCTGTCAGTTGAAGCGTGCTTAGAACATCTCTCAGGAGGACCTGTTGCACAATACACAGCAGAGGCAACCCTCTCCTCAGATTTGGAACAATTTGTGAAAATTCTTGTGAAGGATGAAAAGTTGGAACACAGTATCTGCATTGTTCAAATGGGAAAAATATGAAAGCCAGGGGTGGGATGGAACTGGGGGTGGTCATCGAATTTCTTTGGAAACTTGAGGTTAAAAACACAGTCACATACAGGGATTGGGGGTTCAGAGGATAGATTCAAACAGTAGTTCAATGTAAGTTTCAGCAGACGATTCGAGAGGGATGATTCTCCTGCCTGAGCATACAAGCTATAAACAGGGGTGGTGCGGAATGCACTCAGACACAGTCGAAGCTCTTGATGGTGGATGGGATCGAGACTTTTCAGGTAAGAAGGTCTGGCCGAGCCCTTGATTATGCACCTGTAGTCCAGTTTGGACGGATCAGAGCCCTTTGGACGGATCAGAGCCCTGTAAAGGTGGAAAATAGTTTAGCTCCTCAATCTGTGTGTGCCACAACTCTTAGAATCTTCAGTGCGTTTTGACAACCAGTTTTTAAGTGATAGATGTGACTTTTAAAGTACAGTTTTTGATTAAAATAAACACCAGAAATTTAGCTTCTTTCACAGCTGGAATAGTGGATTTGTCCAGACGAATTTAAGGATCAGCAAAGAACTGGCAATAATTGTGAAAACGGTTACACTGTGCCTTGGTGCTTGAAAAGGTAAACCCGTTTTCCTCGGACCACTGTCGAATCTTATCCACACAGTTGGAGTCGACGCTCAGAAGCTCCAACTGCGTAGTGAGGAAAGGAATCAAGAAACAGAGAGGATTCACAGCCTGGTTTACTGAACTGATAATGTTTGTTACTGAAGAGAGCAGGAGGAAGAATACTCCCTTGAGGTACACCCAACTCCTGCCCATGGATGTCACACAGCCAGATGCCAGTGCGGACTTGGAACTGCCAATCCACTGGAAAGTTTTGAGGAATAAAGGCAGATGACGACGAAAAGCAGGTTTATGAAGACCCATAAAATTCCGGATTTCACCAGCCGCCGTGGCGAAGTGGTTAGCGTCGCGGACTCCCGGCTGGGAGGTCGTGGGTTCGAATCCAATCAGAGTCATGTGGGTTTTTCTTCTGCCCCGACTGGCTCCTACCCAGAGTTGAGTTTGCTGCTGCGGACTCAGTTGGGAAGACTGGGACCACACTGTCGAGTTTTTCATCCACTTAATGGATGCGCTTCTGAGAGTGTTGCTCAAATTTCCTGACCAACACTGCAGGTGTCTGTATCTCTCGGGCCTGGTTGACGCCGGGATATATTATGAAAGGAAACGTAGAGTACAGCCTGTCATGTAGTCTCAGACCGAAATGGAAATCGTAGCATCTCTTAATCATCCTCATTCTCATTGATCAGCATAAACAAAGTCTCAAGTTCTGTGGCCCTTCATGTCCTGCTCTCATGGTGACCTCAATTTCGATGTCCTCTCCACGTCTGTGGCCTTGGTTTGGTTCGTCGCGGTCACCTGTATCGGCGAGTCCATGGGGGCTGTCGTTGGACAGACGTGGTGGCGCCCTCCAGAGGGAGAACTCACTCACGCCGGCTCCGCGACTAAGCAATTATTGTCGTCAGTAGGGGGCTTAGTAGGTGGTGTCCTGCGTATGTTAGATCAGAACAGGCGCCACTGAACACCACCGAAGTGACTCACACAGTGCAGTGTCTCCTCCGGTGGGGTTGCCCCTTGACGACTTGACATTGACTGCTCTTTGTGGATTGCCGGTGTCGGGGCTGCGGCGGGACCGACCGGGCTGTGGCTGTGAACGGGGTGTCGGAATGAGCGGCGTGAGTACACTGCCTCTGAGGTGGCGCAGAGACTGAGGCAGCAAAAAAAAAAAAAAAAAAAAAAAAAAAAAATTCCGGATTTCCAAGTGGTGTCGTACGCTTTATCCAGATAAAGAAGGTATCAACCACCAGTTTGTTTAAATGAAGGCGTTGCAAATGGTGGCTTCCAGACAGCCTAAATGGTCAACAGTTGAGTGGAACTTCCGGAACCCGCACTGTTCATTGGCCCAAAGGTCATCGGTTTCTGGCTTCCACATCAGACGAGAGTGGGCCACCAAAGACAGCGGGTCAGTGCTACTGGACGATAGTTGGAAGTTTTGGTAAGATCTTTTCCAGGTTTAAGAATCGGATTGATCAGGGCTTTCCGCCAGGAGGGCGGAAAGCACCCTGTAGTCCAGACATGGTCATAGAAAGGCCTGGAGACGGCTCTCTTGGAGATATTGAACGTCATCCAGGCCAGAAGCAAAATCGTTGTAGGTTTGTGGAGCTGATCTTAGTTCATCATTGAAAAGGGTAGACAGTAGTTATCTGAAATGAAATATATGAAGATTTTTCTCTGAGTTTCTTTTAAACGCTGCATGTTTACTTGAGGTTGATGAGTTCTGTTGAATGGTGGAGGGCAGCAGGTTGGCAACAGCTTGTTTGTCAGTTCTTGGAGCATTGGCAAGTTTCAGTTGACAAACTGAAGGGTGGTGTTCTTCCCTTTGATTTTCTTGATGATGTACCATATATTTTCCTTGGAGAAAGGTCATTGAGATCAAGGCAGACGGCAAGAGTGCCACCGGAAAATTACTTGTCATTGAATTAAAAAACCAGTCTGAATTGGTAGTCACTGGAGAATTAAAAGTCATTGAAATGAAGCCTGAGTAAAGAAGTGAGAACTTGAAAATGAAGGATCATTGAACTGGTGACCACTGGAGAAAAACGGTTTATCAATTTAAATGTTTGATGGTAAGAGTTGATCGTCAGTATTTTAGGTTTTTGAACTTGTAATTTCACTTTCCTATTTTATGCAGTCCCGTTGTAAATGCCTCTTGTATTATTCTGGGTAAAAAAAAAAAGAAATATGTCACTTGCAGATAAAGATAAACTTATTCAAATATGAAGTCATATACTCATAAAATGCGCATTTACCATGGATTGAATGGTTCTGAAAATCATTCAGTTACAAAGACGTTAGTAACAGAGATAGGATATTCCCCCAACTCCCTCTGAATAAAGAAATCAAAAATATACGTACATCTTTATTTACATTTCACGTAATATAATCTTACATTCATCGCACCTATATTCAAAATCTGACTGTTTACGTTTCCTGAAGCCGGCTTAGTCATTAAACTATAATTCCTTACTGAGTGAAATGCTTTCTCATAACAAATGAAGACAATATATGAATTTTTTTTGTTTCGTTCTTGTCGTTTTCGTTTAAAAAAAAAAAAAAAAATTGATTATAACGTTTCGCACAAAGGCATGGGCAAACGTGGATGAATGAAAAACCAAGCTTCATTATTCAGTAACACATTGCCTCTTTTTTATTAACGTTATTTTGCAAGCTTTGGTAGAAAACCCCCAAAAAAACTACAGCCTAGAAAGCGGGGCTGGAGTGCCTTTTTGATTATGAACCTTGAATAAATTGTACGAGAACACAAGATTCACCTCACGTTTAGATGGTTGATATGCTCTAAACCTTCATTCTTGTCAGTTGATCCGTTAATTATTTAAAAACAAGCGAACTATCACTTTAACCACCTATTGAATTGATAGACCTAACATCAGACAATCAACCTATCAATCGATTTAATGGTCGTTCTTTTTTCAGTCAGTCAATACATCCATCAATCATTCAAACTGTCGGTTAGCTTCACCGACCAATCTGTCCCTCCATTTCATATCAGTTCTTCCTTATCTTTATCTACTCATCCTCCTGTCCACCAATCCATTTCTCATGACACCTTTGCCCAGCCATCTCTTTAAACTGTATCCATTCATCCCTCTATCCATTATTTGTGTGTGTGTCTTTTGCTGTAAGTTTTCGAAGTCTGCTCATAATCTATGGCATCCTGCACACACACACACACACACACACACACACACACACACACACACACACACACACACACACACACACACACACTCTCTCTCTCTCTCTCTCTCTCTCTCTCTCTCTCTCTCTATCTGTCTATCTCTCCCTCTTTCTCTTTCAGTCTATTTGTCTGTCTGCCTGTCAGTCTCCCTCTCTCTCTGTGCCTTAAAAACTGATCATGTTTTGTGAATAAGAATGTTGTGTTTGAATACACTGATGTGTACCTGAACATGTTTGCCTAATAAATCATTGTTCAGTTGTCTTCATGCTACGCTGATGATGCTATTTTTTGTGTGAATTATGTTTCTTATACCCTCTCTCTACGAAGGGATGTTATGTACTATGTATTTTGTGTATGTGTGTGTGTGTGTGTGTGTGTGTGTGTGTGTGTGTGTGTGTGTGTGTGTGTGTGTGTGTGACCCCCGCGCGCCCGCGCGGGCGTATGTGTGTGTGTATGTGTGTGAAGAGACAGACAGACAGGCAGACAGATAGAGGGGAGACAGAGAGAGAGATAGAAGGAGACAGAGACTGACAGTCAGACAGACAGACTGACTCACAGAAAAACAGGCATAGATATTGCGCGTGTATGTGTGTGTTTCCTTTAACGTTGATTTGAATCGTCATTTTTCTTGTTTTAACCAGTTTTTACATGGTGTAATAGTCTTTGCTTACTATTTTCCTGAGTCTCGGAGGGGACAAGTGCCAGACAGAAAAAGCATCTTCTTGGTTATCTGTTATCATGAAAAAAGAAAGATTACCAGTCCATTAATGCATCCTATCCACAGGATGTCAATGAATCGACTCTTTCTCTGTTTTTACTGGACAGGTTGACCAGGGCATGCGATCCACCCGGCAACGGATGTGAGTTCTGGGAAAATCATTGCTGTGATGCCTGTCAACTACGGGGTGAAGAGCCTCCAATTTGCTCGGTATAATAGTTGGTCTGGCATCTGATATTTTCCCCTCTGTGCTCTATCCTCTCTTGCATGATTCATCCATGCCTGTGAGTGGCCATGAACCGTTCAGTACCCACTCTTCTTGTGGGGTCAGATAAAGTATATTAAAATAAAACCACGTTGCAATGGCATGTATTTGTGATCTTTTGGTAAGGAGTGCTGGGGGTGGGGATGGGGGTGATGAGCGATGTTCTTATCTGCAATGAGATCAGTTAATCAACCAATCGATCATTCACAGAATTAGTCAATCAATAAATAAAGGATCAAATGGGCGATGCACTCTTCCTCTGACTGACCTGAAATAAATGGTAGCCTGCTACACTGTCCAACTGTCCATGCCAGACAAAGAACATTTATTTATTCCCCATTCACCCACTCAAGCATATACTGTCAGTTAGGCAGAATTATCTACCACTGCAGATATGAAGGCTTATCACCCCCCTATTTCTACAATCTAAGACATAAGAGCAAGCTTTGTTTAATTCAATATTTCTTGCAGTTATTGCAATACCAAGCTGCTCTGTAAGCTGCTGGAATGGTGCTCGGTACTTATCCTTGGAATTTAGTTTTATTATATATATATATATATATATATATATATATATATCTTCGTTGTGTGTGTGGTTGGGGGGGGGGGGTGGGGGGGGGGGGGTTAACCCTTGGGTGGTGAGAACCCTCAGAATTTTAGACTGTGGAATGTCTCTATCTGATGCCAAGGGAACACAGACACAATCAGCCTTGCCTCACTGATGAGTGTGATCCAGCAGACGAAAGGCATCGAAGCAGGCAATATGAATGGTTCCTTCTTCAGTATGAATTACAATAATACTCGTAGACTGCTAGTGAAGGATTTCATAATTATGATACATTTCCTTGGTTTTTCTTACCCCCACCCCATCTTCCCTCTCCCCCTTCCCTTTTTTCCTTTGCGAAGTCATTGACATTTTTAGGTACATGACAGTGAGGTAATGGACACGATCCAGTCGCGCTCCTTTCCCACGTATTTCTCCCCGTTTTTTCACTTTCTAAAACATCAATTTACACTCAGGGGAAAGTGACACCATCAGCCCTTAATCTCAACTCTAGTCTGAAAATAAAGCAGACACACCGATCATACCATTAAATGCAATGCGTATACACTGTGATCGAACTGTTCATCTATTACTTTGCACACAAGTATGTTTTATATACACTGTCCTTACATTTTTCACCATGTTTTCATTTGGTTTTGACATAGTTGGATTATCTATATACATCTGAAACAGGACATCTGTCTTGTCTACGTAGGTGGTAACAGCGCTCTTCTCAAAACATCATACTTTGGGCAAACAAGTATCAAATGCAATTCTTCTTCCACACTATCATACAAGGGGCCCTTATCATCTATTCTTGGGTCATACCTGAACTCCAGAAAATGTGAGGGTTTAGGAGACTTTCCAGAACTAGATTTAGCGAAATGCTTCCTATCATGTCCAGAAGTATGATAGATAATTAGAAAAACAATTTCACGCTTAAACAAAGTAAAAGTATACTAGCAAACATTTTTTTTTTTCGAAATAGCCAAACCCTAGTCACGTTTAACACAGTCAATGAACCGCCTCTTCAATTCTGTACTGTATACATTTACGTTTCAGTAAATTTCCTACCCGCTGTGACTTCCAAACAGTTCCAAAGCTGGATCAGTGCAGTAAGTTTCAGATCATGCAAACCCACATTGCATAGTTTTGTCCATGAAAGTAAAAGAATAAATCATGCGTTTTCTCAGACTATCTGTAACTTTCTGTCAATGGCAACTTTATCCACAGTTCCACACACTTCACAATTATTACACAGTGGATAGCGTCCTATTTCGCCGTAAATCAGATGCCTGGGTGTTCGGATGTGCACACTCTTCAATGCAGAAAAGTGGACTCTTTAAATACATTCTGGCTATCACTCATTTCCCAAATTTCTAATCTGCTCGTCAATAGGGCTGTGTTTGGCAGTCAGAATATTTAAAACACATCGGTCAATAACTCACCAAAAGTTGCACATTCATTTCAAAATGGCTCACTGTCATTTAAGTTTTCGCAATTACAAAAAAAAAAAAAAAAAAAAGACTTTAGTGACGTTTATCCAGTTGTAAATAAGACAGCACAATCACACAGAATATTCAGTTCTATTCATGAACTTAGCGTAGGGGCTGAGAAATGTATAATGTCATCGTCAAACAACAAAATGAACAGTTCAGTCAGGCCAGGGGGGAAAGCTGTACACACTGTAGAGACCATGATTGGCAATGTGTTCACTGTGGTCATTAATACAGAGAGAGAAAAAAGCACAGGAGAGCACACACATTCCCTTGCCTCAATTGCCGGGGGCACAAGAACACAATTGTTAAATCTGCACCCATATCTATTCTTGCTTTTAACAACTTGTGCACACTCTTCAATGCATCAACGCATTACAAAAAACAATTAAAGTGACGTAAAGTTTCTGAGCCTCTGTATTATTTTGAATGGAGTAAAAACGTGACCAATAAATCTATACAAAAATCACAATACCACTCTTCACCATTGTGACGCAAATTTTCTGCCTCGTGGCCTTTTTTGAAGTGAAGAGATTAAAAACAATACAGCCAAGTGATCTCAACTAGACAGATAAAAGAAATGACGTCATAACTCTACTGCACAAGGCCCGACATCAAAATGTGTGATGTCATCCGCAAGGGGAAAAAACAAAAACAAAAACAAAAAAACAAAAAAAACCGTCATCCCGAGGAACTAGATCAAAGACACGATAACAATGGGAATAACTCAAATGTATCTCAGTTGTGGCACTTTGCTGCTATGTAATGCCACTCAATAATGTAAATTGTATGTGTATATGCATACATGCATGCATATGCTTGTGTGTGTGTGTGTGTGTGTGTGTGTGTGTGTGTGTGTGTGTGTGTGTGTGTGCGCGCTCTCGTGTGCATGCCTGTATGTATGTGTGTGTGTGTGTGTGTGTGTGTGTGTGTGTGTGTGTGTGTGTGTGTGTGTGTGAGAGAGAGAGAGAGAGAGAGAGAGAGAGAGAGAGAGAGAGAGAGAGAGAGAGAGGAATAAATGCGTGCATAAGGATCTGTGTATGTGTGCACGTACGTAAATGTGAGTACGCAAGTGCGCATGGGTGTGCATGACTGAGCGGTTGCATTTATACATTTAAGTTTCCGAGATGTATTTTCCTTGGTGATGATCTGTCCTCAAAGCATTCATCAAATTTCACTATTAATTCTCCTTGTCGCCAGTCTCAAGATATATTTGAAGTAACTACTATGTTTCAAAAACACACAAACAATCCACTTCATAAACCACAGTGAGAATGAAATCATAGGATAATGCGGATGTAGCCCTATCCATGACTACTACACATGACTTACCACACCTTTCATCTGAAAATAGATATCACTTTTCCGAAAATCATCAATGTTGTTCATAGGTGAATTTAGATTGTCCATGTTCTCAATGGCAAGATATGTCTTAATGTAATTCATGTACTTCAAAACACAACAAGACGCTTCATAAGTCATACATATGTTATACACACACGCGCACGTACGCGTTAGAACACTCGCTTACGCGTTTACAACCGCGTACACGCATACGAGCGCATATACGTGTTCATGTCCTCGCACTTTCGCACACACGCAAACAGCACACATGAACACATGCAAATATGAACACACACACACACACACACACACACACACACACACACACACACACACACACACACACACAAACACATACACACACGAACACATGCAAATATGAGCACACACACTCACACACACACACACACACACACACACACACACACACACACACACACACACACACACACACACACACACATGCAGACGTGTCCAAACTTGCTAGTGCAGACACGCTCTCACAGGGAGCACATGGATGCATACGTGCTAACAAAGGCACACACGCATGGACACACGCGGACACGCGGGCACAAGATTGCAATCCAGCGCACACGCACGCAACCTGCGCATCTAAGCGCACACGTGGACACGTGCACATACACGCGCACAATTACACAAGCAAACACACACATACGCTAAAACACATACGCGCTTGTAGGCACGCGCACACGCGCACAAACGCACGCCCGCACTTGCGCACACACATGCACGCGCACATACATGCACACATACGAGTATGCCCGCGCACACCCGAAAACGTGCACTCGCGCACGCACACCTCTCACGCACGCACACTCTCGCGCAGACGCACACAATCACACATCCACAAACACACACATACAACATATATACAAAACAAAAAAATACACATGCACCAACAATCGCGTGCACACGTGCACGCACGCACAAATGCGCACATACGCGCTCATACACACACACACACACACACACACACACACACACACACACACACACACACACACACACACACGAATGCACGCTCATAACCAAAGACTTACACACAAAAACACCTGTACAAGAGCACACGCACAAACACGTCAGCACGGAAACTTGAATCAACGAGTACAAGCGCACACACTCCCGTACACATGCGGACATGCGCGACCACATGCACACACACACGCGCTTGTAGGCACAAGCCCGGACATGCACTTACATAAACATGCATGCACAGACACACTGAGGTAGGTACACGCACACTCATGTACATGCTCCTACCCCCGGGCCTACACACACAGATGCACAAAACACACGTGGCACACACACACACACACACACACACACACACACACACACACACACACACACACACACACACACACACGAGCGCGCGCGTGCACGCGCTCTCTCTGTGTCTGTCTCTCTTTCTGTCTCTCTCTCTGTGTCTCTCTCCCTCTCTCTCTAACACACGCATGCTTGACTTAGTCAGAGATTATGGAGACATTCCCTTAATCATTTGTGGTGACCTAAATTCTAGAACAGGCTGTTCAAATGCTCAAAATAATGATCATATTGAAGTGATATATGAAATGAGAAGTGAAGATGAAGGGCATGAGAAAGATGACGATAACAAAAGATGTTCTAATGACTCTGTGGTTAATGCTTTTGGAAAGTTTCTTATTAACATTTGTCAGGAATTCAATCTGTTGATTGAATGGTCTGCAATCAGCAAATTTTCCATGCGGTTTTACATATATTTCACAAATGGGATGCAGTGTTGTAGACTACTTTATTGTTTCTAAAAAAATCTGTTACATAAATGCAAGGTCATGAACATTTTACCTATGATTGAATCAAAACATTTAGCTGTTGATTTGTATATTGAATCCATATCCGATGCTACCTCAGAAAAAGAAGCACCCAAACCTTATACACTCACAAGATATAAATGGGACGAACTAAAGAAAATCGAGTTTACAAATAAAATACAATGTTACTATGCTAAGAACTTACTACATCAAGCCATATCTTTGATTCAAAGAAATATAAATGAAGCACTTAGTAAGTTTAATGAATGCTTGTATTTTGCTGGCGAATGTATGAAGAAAAACATCTGTTGTTGGAGACAAAAAACACCATGTTTGGTTTGATCAGGAATGTAGACATGAAAGGAAAATTGTTCGACAAAATTTGAGAAAAATATGCAATGTACATATTCATAAAGACGATCTTATGTATACTCAAAAGAAAGCAGATCTTGACAGAGACAGAGAGAATTATATGCACATAAAAGAAGAGAATATAAAGAACTTCTTAGACTAAGAAAAAATCGCATAGAGAGAAAATAGTCGATGATTTGCAAAATAACCTGAACAACCCAAAGAAATTTTGGAATACAATCCGTTCAGTACGTCCAAGATGTGGAATACAAACCACAATTAGTCTAGAAGAATGGTATAACCACTTCAAAGATGTGTTTAATTCTCTCTCCAATCATGCACCGGATATTCAAAAATGGTGAATTTCTTAGTTCAGTTACTGTTATTGATAGATATTATTAAGCTTTAGACGAGCCAATTTCAACAGAAGAGGTGAGGGATGCAGTTAAAGCATTGAAAATCAATAAGACCTCTGGACCAGATGGGTTAACTGGAGAATTCTTTAAGAATAGTAAAAGAGGAAACTTTAACTTTTCTTACAACCTTCTTTAACTTTATTTTTGATCATGGTTTGTTACCAGATGAGTGGTGTTTTTCAATTATACAGCCTTTGCATAAAAAGGGAGACATAAATAGCACTGACAACTACAGAGGGAATATCATTATTAAACATCCGTAGCAAGCTGTACAGTTTTATTCTGAATAAACGTATCACAAAGTGGATAGATAAAAATAATATAATCGGGGAAGAACAAGCTGGTTTCAGAAAAGATCATAGTACCTTTGACCATATATTTACACTTTCAGCCATGATTCAGAAGCAATTATTACGACATAGAAAACTATATGTAGCCTTCATTGATTTTCGCAAAGCCTTTGACTCTGTGTGTAGGGATAAGCTATGGAAGTTACTGCATACGAATGGTTTAAATGGTAAATTGTTAAAAGCATTAAAAAGTATGTATAATACTGTGATGGCAAAAGTGCGTACGGGAGGTGACCTGACTGAGGCCTTTTTGTGTCCACGGGGTTTGAAACAAGGGGAGGTGTGTTCACCAGTTTTGTTTTCACTGTTTATAAATGAACTGACAAAAGATATGATCAGCAAGGGAAAACATGGAATCCAGTTGTCACCTGATTTTGTTGAATTGTCCATCTTACTTTTTGCAGATGATGTTGTATTATTTTCTGATAGTGTTATTGGTCTCCAAAACCAGCTGAACATTTTAAGTTCGACAGCAAAAAGACTCGATTTATGTGTTAATTTAGAAAAAATCTAATGTGGTTGTTTTCCGAAATGGAGGATACTTGTCTT
>JADBJO010006944.1:99339-122863 GCA_016801955.1 Conus betulinus
TGTGTCCAAGCGTGAACATGTTCTTGTGTGCGCATGTGCTGTGCTCGTGTGCGTGTATGCGTTGGCACGTGTGAGCACGTGTGTGTACGAACGCGTGCGATTGTGCGTTTTATGAGCACTAGTGCGGGTGCGGGCAGGCGAGTTTGTGCGCGTGCCTGTTTAGATGTGTGCGTATTGTGGGCGCGACCACACGAGCTTGTGTGTGTGTGTGTGTGTGTGTGTGTGTGTGTGTGTGTGTGTGTGTGTGTGTGTGTGTGTGTGTGTAACAATAACCATAACAATATGATAAATTCAGTCTTTTCAAGGCCATTTAACCCATATGGACAAGAGAGAGATATACTGAATATTACACTTCAGCAATTGAGAAGCCTTTTTACAGGAAACAAAATGCATGTAGGGACATATCATAAACGAAATGTGTATACAAGGTTTTTAATAATGATAATTCATTTCAAGGGATATCTATTGACATTATCTGTTTTAGGCATGTTACCATTTATACAAAGCATGTGCAAATATATATTTCTGAAAATTTACACATGACTTCTGAAATAGAATTCGCTGTTTCTCGACATTGAGAGAACATCTTTCTCGCGTTTTTGCAAGCTCTGTGCTTGTCTTCTAATTTTCTTGGCAGTGTTCCGTCTAGTGCGCTTTTATAGTGCGCACTGCCCAGCTGATGCCACAGTCTTGCAGGATGTGAAGTTTGATGGTGATTGGTGGTGGGATTTTCTAGTTTTGGTGAATTGTTTTGTATTTTTGGTGTTTTGTTGATTCCAACGTGTGTGTGTGTGTGTGTGTGTGTGTGTTTCTTTCCATTGGGTACCCCTTGAACAGGCTTGTGTTTTGCTTTCCATTTGCACGTGCAGTTTGTGCTGTAAAAATGTAATTCCACCATTCCAACCCAATGAATTCAGCCATTATCTTTGGTGTTTTTTTGTACCCCCCCCCCCCCCCCCCCCCCTTTTCAGCCTCCTCCTTTTTTTTTTCTTTTTTTCTACAATGGCTGTCTCACAGCAAGTGGAGCCTGTTTTTTCAAGCATAAAGACTTACCTTTTGTTGATAAGATATTAACCCAAGTGAAGATAGTTTTTCTGATTTAGACATTTGTCTGGCTGCTGAAAGAGTGTGTGGCAAGGAGACAGTATATGGTGCGCAGTGCATCAAAGGTCTCTGGAGGATCTACCCATTGACTCGAGCTGCTAGGACTCAACTTTTGATATAAATGGATGTACTGTGTCTCTTTTTGACAAGAATCCATTCATTTTGAGAGGGAGCAATGGTGTTGAAGTTCCCATCACAAAACTGTTTATTTCAGATCTTCCTGTCTCAGTACTGAATGACAATATAGAGAGTGCCCTTGTCAGACTGGGATGTGTTCTCAGATCCTCTCTCCTAATGGAGAAAATCAGGGACAGGGACGGAAAGCTAACCCGTTTTGTTACAGGTCGATGCTTTGTGTTCATTAACTTTCTTTAGTACCATTGGACAGGTTTGTAAAGGTGGGTAGTTTCACCACTCGCCTCTACCACCAGGAGCAGCCCAAGGTGTCACGGAGCCCTGTGTGCTCTAACTGCCTGCAGTCTGGACACCACCGACACCAGTGTCAGAATCTAGTGACTTGCAGGGACTGCCTACAGAGTGGTCACAAGCGTGGTGATCTGGCCTGTGGCACTTTCCCTGACCCCCAGGTGAGTGGACCTATCTCTGAAACAGAGACATGTGCTCAGATGAGCATACAGAAGAGGTAAGGCTCATGGATGAGAACCAGCACTCAGGAGACGAACAGGTAGGGGCAAATTTGTTTGAGGATGGGGAAGATGTCTTTTGAAGACTCTTTGACAGATGTGGTGCCTGAAACTCAAACTGATAAAATTGACAAGGGCAAAGATTCGTCCACACCTTCACCACGGAAAAATATCCGGCAATACAGGTGTACGTGGGAAGGACCAGCATTTACGCAGCACCGGTGGCAAGCGACAGGGGTCAGGTGACGAGGATTCACTCAACCAGCGGCGGGCGTGATGGGCCAAACGCTAAAATGCTCACCTGTTCGCGGCGTGTCGAGTGGGTAGAGTAAAGGTGAAGGATATGGTGGGTGAATCTTCACCGAGTGTGCCAGTTTGACCTGACGGAGACGACCTACGCGCGTTACACAGACTTTGTTTACGGGTTTACGTTTGGATTTGATAACGGCTTGGATTATGAACTTTCCTTATGGCTTGTGATTCCGGATTGACCGTGTTTTCATTCGTGCTGGAAAAGAAAATCAATATTTAAACACTTGAAAGAGAAAAAGTACGATGTAATTTGCTTGCAAGAAACACATATCACTGATGATGTTTATGGGCAATGGAAAAAAAGAATGGGGCAAAGGTGAATTATTATATAATAGTTATACATCACATAGTTGTGGTCAAGTTTTTTTTTTTAATTTCAGCATAATGTGGTTGATTATTACAAGATTGTATACAATTCAAGACGAATTTTGGCCATTGAAATAGAAATTCAGCATAAAAGGTGGTCATTGTGAATGTATATACTCCAATTAATGACAATGAAAAGAACACTTTCTTTGATAAACTGGGAGATGTTATCTCTAATGTTCAGTCATAGCATTTGTTAATTGGGGGGGGGGGGGGGATTTCAACTGCATCTTAGATAATGATTCAGATATCATCTTGGAGAGAAAAAAAAACATGCAGAGGGCACAGTAAAGAAATTCAATGATTAAATAAAAAGCCACGACCTGTATGATACCTGAAGACTGTTTCATCTGGATGAAAAGGAATTACACATGGCATAAAACTTCTCCTTTTATTGCACGTTGATTGGATTATTTCATATCAAATGATGATTTGTTTGGCAAAACAACAGACTGCAATATTCATTCTGTCCCTTTCACAGAGCACAGAGGTTTGCTCCATCAAATTGAAATTCTCAATCTTTGAGAGGGGACCTGGGCTGTGAAAGTTTAATAATAACTCATTGTTGAATAACTTCAGCTATGTCACACAGATGAATAGTTTGATAGATGATCATATTTCACATATGGACGAAAACATTGATTTTCAAATGGAATGGGAAATCCTAAAACTGAAGATTTAGAGTTTTACAATAATTTATGCTAAAGTTGTGAGCATCGACAGAAGAAATAAGTTAGTAGAAATACAAGGTAAGTTAAATGACTTAGTTATTAATGTTGCAAAAAACCCAATAATATTCATTATCAAAATCAGCGACAGCACTTAATACAAGAATTAGAATTATTGGAAAACTTATAAAGCACGTGCAGCACAGGCAAGATAACAAATAAAATGGATTGGTGAAGGGGAAAACACAAAATATTTTTATAAACTTAGAAAAATGAAGAGCAAATTCAAAGATAATAGAACTTTGAGATGAAAATGGTAGATCAGTAACACAACAGTCAGAAATAATGAAAATGTAGTGAGACTATTATTCGAAGTTGTACAAGAAAAAGGTAAGATCAAGAAATAGGGAACAAATGGTAAATAACTTTATATCTGATACTTCAGTGCCACAGCTTTCTGACTTTCAGGATAGTTGTGAAGGCAACTTGACAGAGAATGAACTGCTAGCAGCTCTTAAAGCCCTCAAAAATGATTCTTCACCTAGAAGTGATGGGCTTACAACAGAATTTTGAAAAGTATTTTGGTGTCATATAAAAAAGTTTGTTAACATTATCACTTAATTCTGCATTCGAAAAAAAGGGACAATTTCTCTGTCTCAGAGAAAAGCAGTTATCACATTAATTCACAAAGGCAAAGATCTACCTAGAAGTGCTTTAAAAACTGGAGACCAAGTTCGTTAATGAATAGCGGTTATAAGCTTTTGTCTAAATGTTTGGCAAATAGTTTATGTCAAGTAAGTCAAGTAAGTAGAGATTTAGTGAGTGAAGATCAGGTTGGGTATATCAAGGGACGTCGAGCAGCTACGCTATTGAGACTAATTGATGATGTTATTGATCATCTAAATGCAGAAAATATTCCTGGTTTGCTTTTAGGTATTGATTATACACAAGCATTTAGCTTTTGATAGTATATCTAAAGACTTTATGTTAACAGCTCTCAAAAAAGTATGGGTTTGGGGAAGAATTTATGAAACGGTTTCAAGTATTAATCACCGATACTCGTAGTTGTGTTTTGTGTAGTGGTTGGACATCAGACTATTTTGTGGTTGAAACAGGAATCTGACAAGGATGTCCTTTTCTCCCTTAGTATTTGTGTTGGCTATAGAAATGCTAGCAATAAAGATTAAAAAAAAAAAATACTGTGGAACATAGAAATTGATGTAGATAGTTCAAGAAATACGCTTGTTAATGTAATCAAAATTGCGCTTTATGCAGATGATGTTACCTTATTTTTGACAGATCAGCATGACATGATGCATGCATTAGATATACTCATGATTTTTCTTTGTTTTCTGGTTTGGTCATAAATAAAAATAAATCAGCAGCTTTGTGGCTAGGCGGTAAACAAATAGCACAGACAGCTTTTATGGCTTTACATGGAAAAATAAACTAAAGATTCTGGGTATTTATTATGAGAATGATAAACTGGTATCGTTAGTAGAGGGCAATTGGTTGCAGAGAATAGAAACTATTCATAGAAATTATTCACTCCTGGGAAAATAAAGAGATCTTAGTGTAATGGGTAAAATACATATAAAACTCTTCTTATTTCACAAATGGTCTATGTTATGCAAACATTCGTTATTCCTGACAAGATCTTATCAGATATAAATCGCATGCGTTTTAGATTTCTTCTGTTTNNTCGTCTCTCGTCACTCTCTTTACACACACACACACACACACCCACACACACACCCACCCCCACGACCCCACCACACCCGCACACACTAATGTATTTTGGTTCGCCCCCTGGCCCCGTCACACACACACACCACACAGCCACACCACACCGCAACACGCACGCCGCCGCACGCAACGCGCGCAAGAGCAGCACAAAAAACCTCACAAAAACACGCAACACAAAGACACGACGCACACACACACACACCACACACACACACACACACACACACCCACACATACTCCCTCTCGGCTCTTTTTCCTCTTCAAAGTTCTCCGTGGCGTGTCCTATGTCATTCCCGACCACATTATATTCATATTTGGCCTTATTATTAACAGTTGTTCATAAAACACTGGCCTCTAAATTACACACTAATACAAGGAGTGGTTGCGCGAGGGGGGGGGGGGGGGGGGTTGGTGGGGGGGGGGGTGGTGTTTGGGGTGAGTATTGGATTTGCTTTTAGAGAGAAGAATACGAGGATGATTTCTCTCTCGATCATGTCACGGCTATACAAAGGTTGTTTATCCGCAATGAACAGATCTCGTAACATTCTGTAACGACATTGTAAACTGAGTGTTTTAACTTTGTAGAAACATAGCATGTTACATACTGTGAATACGTATTCTGTTAGGTATTTTGCTCACAGAGAACAGGCCGTGTGAAATAGTGTAATGACGTAGTATTTTAAATATTTTATGCCCAATGTAAAGACGTAGTATGGTAAGTATTTTATACGTAGTGTAAAGACGTAGCAAGTTCAATGGTTTTGTCCACACGTCCCCGAAGTCCGGCCGTGTATATATAGTGCAAAGACGTAGCATGTCAAGGGTATTTTTTTTGTCTATAGTGTAAAGATGTAGCATGTCAAGTTTTTTGTTGTTGTTGTTGTTGTCTATAATGTAAAGATGTAGCATGTCAAGTATTGTTGTTGTTGTTGTTGTCTATAATGTAAAGATGTAGCATGTCAAGTTTTGTTGTTGTTGTCTATAATGTAAAGATGTAGCATGTCAAGTTTTGTTTTGTTGTGGTGTTGTTGTCTATAGTGTAAAGATGTAGCATGTCAAGTTTGTTGTTGTTGTCTATAGTGTAAAGATGTAGCATGTCAAGTTTTTTTGTTGCTGTTGTTGTCTATTAGTTTATGTTGCTGTTGTAGCATGTCAAGTTTGTTGTTTGTTGTTGTTGCTGTGTTGTCTATAATGTAAAGATGTAGCATGTCAAGTTTGTTGTTGTGGTTGTTGTTGTCGATAATGTAAAGATGTAGCATGTCAAGTTTTTTGTTGTGGTGGTGGTTGTCTATAATGTAAAGATGTAGCATGTCAAGTTTTTTGTTGTGGTGGTGGTTGTCTATAATGTAAAGATGTAGCATGTCAAGTTTTTTGTTGTGGTGGTGGTTGTCTATAATGTAAAGATGTAGCATGTCAAGTATTGTGTCCACAGAGAACAGGTCGTGCAGCATAGTTTAAAGACGTAGCATGTTAAGTATTTTGTCCATAGTTTAAAGACGTAGCATGTTAAGTATTTTGTCCATAGTTTAAAGACGTAGCATGTTAAGTATTTTTGTCCATAGTTTAAAGACGTAGCATGTTAATGTTTTGTCCATAGTTTAAAGACGTAGCATGTTAAGTGTTTTGTCCATAGTTTAAAGACGTAGCATGTTAAGTGTTTTTGTCCATAGTTTAAAGATGTAGCATGTTAAGTGTTTCGTCCATAGTTTAAAGACGTAGCATGTTAAGCATTTTTATCCACAGAGAACGGTCGTGTAGCATCGTGTAAAGACGTAGCACGTTAGGTGTTTTGTCCACAGTGTAAAGATGTAGCAAGTTAAATATTTAGTCCACAAAGAACCGGTCGTGTGGCATAGTGCCAAGACGTATCATGTTAAGCATTTTGTCCATAGTGTAAAGACGTAGCATGTTAAGTATTTTGTCCACAGAGAACAGGCCATGTAACGTGGTGTAACGAGATAACATGTTAAGTATTTTGTCCACAGAAGGCAGGCCGTGTAACGTCGTGTAAAGACATAACATGTTAAGTATTATGTTCACAGAAAACAGTCCGTGTAACGTGGTGTAAATACATAGCATGTTAAGTGTTATGTTCACAGAAAGACAGGCCGTGTAACGTGGTGTAAAGACGTGTTGAAATAAGCAGTCTACCTGCAGACAACAGGCCGTGTAATGTAATGTAATGTAATGTAATGTAACGTAATGTAATGTAACGTAATGACGTAGCAAACAAAGGGGACGAAATGTCTCTTAAGAACGTTGTCAGCAAACAGCAAGTTTAGTAACATAGTACGAGGAAGTAGTAGGCACAGTAAGCTCACCCCGAAAGAACAGGTCTTGTTACAACCAAGCAGACTAAGGGAGTTCACCACAAAGACCAAGCAATGAACGACGTACCACCAGGCTTAGTGAATTCAGACGCGCGCACACAAAACAGACCACATAGCGACATAGCAAGACGAAGCAAGCTTAGCGACTTCACTCACAAAGAAATAGCGGTACACGCAACAAAAAACAAGCTTGGTGAGTTCACCCACAAAAGAACAGGCCAAAGTTTACCGAAGTTACCCATAAAGAACGGGGGCCCCAGAATAGTGAGTTCACCTCAAAGAATAAGCCCAAGCAGAGTGAGTTCACGTTCAATGGACAGGTCCAAACATAGTGAGTTCATCTTCAATGGACAGGCCCAAACATATTGAGTTCATCTTCAATGGACAGGCCCAAACATATTGAGTTCATCTTCAGTGGACAGGCCCGAACATAGTAAGTTCATCTTCAATGGACAGGCCCAAATATAGTAAGTTCATCTTTAACGGACAAGCCCAAATATAGTAAGTTCATCTTTAATGGACAGGTCCAAATATAGTAAGTTCATCTTCAATGGACAGGCCCAAATATAGTAAGTTCATCTTCAATGGACAGGCCCAAATATAGTAAGTTCATTTTTAATGGACAGGCCCAAATATAGTAAGTTCATCTTCAATGGACAGGCCCAAATATAGTAAGTTCATCTTCAATGGACAGGCCCAAGCATAGTGAATTCATCTTCAATGGACAGGCCCAAATATAGTAAGTTCATCTTCAATGGACAGGCCCAAACATAGTGAATTCATCTTCAATGGATAGGTTCAAATATAATAAGTTCAACTTCAATGGACAGGCCCAAATATAGTGAATTCATCTTCAATGGACAGGCCCAAATATAGTAAGTTCATCTTCATGGACAGGCCCAAATATGGTAAGTTCATCTTCAATGGACAGGCCCAAATATAGTAGTTCATCTTCAACGGACAGGCCCAAATATAGTAAGTTCATCTTCAATGGACAGGCCCAAATATAGTGAATTCATCTTCAACGGACAGGCCCAAATATAGTAAGTTCATTTTCAATGGACAGGCCCAATATGGTTAGTTCATCTTCAATGGACAGGCCCAAGCATAGTGAGTTCACCTTCAATGGACAGACCCAAATATAGTAAGTTCGTCTTTAATGGACAGGCCCAAACATAGTGAATTCATCTTCAATGGACAGGCCCAAGCATAGTGAGTTCATCTTCAATGGACAGGCCCAAATATAGTAAGTTCATCTTCAATGGACAGGCCCAAATATAGTAAGTTCGTCTTCAATGGACAGGCCCAAATATGGTAAGTTCATTTTTAATGGACATGCCCAAATATAGTAAGTTCATCTTCAATGGACAGGCCCAAACATAGTGAATTCATCTTCAATGGACAGGCCCAAATATAGTAAGTTCATCTTCAATGGACAGGCCAAAGCATAGTAAGTTCATCTTCAATGGACAGGCCCAAACATAGTGAGTTCATCTTCAATGGACAGGCCAAAGCATAGTGAGTTCATCTTCAATGGACAGGCCCAAGCATAGTAAGTTCATCTTCAATGGACAGGCCCAAATATAGTAAGTTCATCTTCATGGACTGGCCCAAGCATAGTAAGTTCATCTTCAATGGACAGGCCCAAGCATAGTAAGTTCATCTTCAATGGACATGCCCAAATATAGTAAGTTCATCTTCAATGGACAGGCCCAAATATAGTAAGTTCATCTTTAATGGACAGGCCCCAATATAGTAAGTTCATCTTCAATGGACAGGCCCAAGCATAGTGAGTTCATCTTCAATGGACATGCCCAAATATAGTAAGTTCATCTTCAATGGACAGGCCCAAATATAGTAAGTTCATCTTCAATGGACAGGCCCAAGCATAGTGAGTTCATCTTCAACGGACAGGCCCAAATATAGTAAGTTCATCTTCAATGGACAGGCCCAAGCATAGTGAATTCATCTTCAATGGACAGGCCCAAATATAGTAAGTTCATTTTGAATGGACATGCCCAAATATGGTTAGTTCATCTTCAATGGACAGGCCCAAGCATAGTGAGTTCATCTTCAATGGACAGGCCCGAACATAGTGAGTTCATCTTCAATGGACAGGCCCAAACATAGTGAATTCATCTTCAATGGACAGGCCCAAATATAGTAAGTTCATCTTCTTTAATGGAACAGGCCAAGCATAGTGAATTCATCTTCAATGGACAGGCCCAAATATAGTGAATTCATCTTCGATGGACAGGCCCAAGCATAGTGAATTCATCTTCAATGGACAGGCCCGAACATAGTGAATTCATCTTCATGGACAGGCCCATATATAGTAAGTTCATCTTCAATGGACAGGCCCAAACATAGTGTGTTCACCTTCAATGGACAGGCCCAAACATAGTGAGTTCATCTTCAATGGACAGGCCCAGACATATTGAGTTTCACCTTCAATGGACAGGCCCAAAACATAGTGAGTTCATCTTCAATGGACAGGCCCAGACATATTGAGTTCACCTTCAATGGACAGGCCCAAACATAGTGAGTTCATCTTCAATGGACAGGCCCAACCATAGTAAGTTCATCTCAATGGACAGGCCCAACCATAATAAGTTCATCTTCAATGGACAGACCCAGATATAGTGAGTTCATCTTCAATGGACAGGCCAAAATATAGTTAGTTCATCTTCAATGGACAGGCCCGAACATAGTGAGTTCATCTTCAATGGATAGGCCCAACCATAGTAAGTTCATCTTCAATGGACAGGCCCGAACATAATGAGTTCATATTCAATGGATAGGCCCAACCATAGTAAGTTCATCTTAAATGGACAGGCCCAAATATAGTAAGTTCATCTTCAATGGACAGGCCCAAACCATAGTAAGTTCATCTTCAATGGACAGGCCCAAATATAGTAAGTTCATCTTCAATGGACAGGCCCGAACATAGTAAGTTCATCTTCAATGGATAGGCCAAAAATATAGTAAGTCCAACTTTAATGGACAGGCCCAAATATAGTAAGTTCATCTTCAATGGGACAGCCCCAAGCATAGTGAGTTCATCTTCAATGGACAGGCCCAAATATAGTGAGTTCATCTTCAATGGACAGGCCCAAACATAGTGAGTTCATCTTCAATGGACAGGCCCAAATATAGTGAGTTCATCTTCAAAGGACAGGCCCAAACATATTGAGTTCATCTTCAATGGACAGGCCCAAGCTCAGAGACTTCACCCTCATTGGACAGGCTTGAGGTCAGTGAGCTCACCCACAAAGAAAAGGCCCAAGCATAGTGATTTCAATGGACAGGCCTTGGTTCAGTGGCTTAACCTACAAAGAATAAGCCTAAGCAAAGTAAGTTCACCCTCAAAGAACAAGCCCGAGCTTAGTGAGTTCATCCTCTATGACCGGCCTAGTTATATTGATTTCACACACAAAGAACCGGTCATGCAACTAATAGCAGGCCTAACCTTATGTCAGACAACGCTACTTTCAGGTGAAATAATTCTTTCGAAAACCCGTACAGTTTGGAACAGTGACTATGTCCAAAATGTCAGCGAGACGGGAACCACAGGAAACACCGTGTTTTTCTCGCTCCATTTGGCACGAAATACCGTTTCTCCACGCTATGGCGACATTGCCGGTACCAGCGAGTTTCACCCAAGACGAGCAGGCCTGGTAGAGAAGTGTAGCCACGTAGCTGGCAGGGACAGATCTTTACCAGTCGGCGAGCATGGGAACCGTGGCGTAACAACGTCGTGAGGGAGGCTTGTGGTGTGTCACGACGAGGAGCAAGTTTTCTCAGGTTCATCCAACATATAGCAGACTTGTGTCGCACGAGGTCGCAAGCATAGTGCTGATAATACGAAGAGAACAGGCCTCGACACGTAGTGAAACAACGTAGTAAGATCAGCTTTTCACACACAAAGAGACTGCCTTATAACGTATCGTAACAACACAGCAACTAAGTAGCTAGTTCATATCACAAAGAACAAGGCCTTGAAGCGCTGTGAAACAACACGGTTGTCCAGGCGTTCACCCCACAAAGGACAGGTTTTATATCGTTAGAAGCCGAGTGTTTCATTGATGGCTAATTGGCCCATGGATGCAGTAATCTGCGTTGCTCATGACGAATGATAGTCCTGAAATAAGCTCCTCGCTGTGACTGTGAAGCAGAGGCGCGCATAATAAAACGTATGAGCTTGTTAGAAGACTTGCTTCGTTCGTCGTGAATACGCCGGGCCGTGCCTTGGGAGCAGCTTGTGAGGGACGTAGGTGCCAGATTTTCCTTTTTTTAATTGCTTTTATTTTATTTTTTTTTTTTTTTTTATTTGTTTTTTTTTTAGACAAATATACCGACAGGTCTTCAACCCTGGAGGATGTTAACGCACAGATCGCTGATGAAAAAAGAAGCCCCCCTCCTGCCCACCGGGGGGTGGGGCCCACCCCACCCACCCCCCACCCTCCTCCTCGCCCTCACCACCCACCCCCCCCTCTCAGTCTTCCTCTCTCTTGGCTCGGTCTCTCTCTAGTCTCTCGGATCTCTCTACGCTCTCTCTCGTCTATCTCTCTCTTTGCTTCTTTTTGTTGAACTTTTTTTATTTCAAAAATGACAATATTTTGTTTTAATGGTCCATGTTCGTGAAACTGACCAAATGTACATTCCACGTGAAACATTAAAGAACTTCCGGGTGTCATTGCGCAAAAAAATACATCTCCTAAATACATAAAATGAATAAATAAAAATTAAAAAATAAAAATCAGAGAAACAGCACGTGCTACAAGTGTGAAAGCCACTTGGGCAGTAGCGTGTCCTTGACTCATGGGCCTCAGGCATTGATATCAGCGCAGTGCATCACACCTTGTCATCGACCGCGTCAGTGTTTTTGATCGTCTGGGGAATGTTCCATAGGCCGTGGGCTGCACTCGAGACCTATAGCGGGGCTGTTCAAGGTTTGCGGCCGATTGGGAAAGTGGGGCGCACCTGCCCGTCCAGTGACCCCAGAGGATGTTCTGACCGAGACCTGAAGAGAGAGCGCTGGCAAGTGGGTTCATGGATGCGGACGTTGTGTGACGGCGGGTCGGCGTTCAGTTGTTTCTGTCAGGAGTCTGATCCTCGAAGCTGGGATAAGGTGGCATTGTCATGCGGCAGGTGCTGCATGAGGGCTGGCGGTGCATGCGCGAACCGCAAGAGTTCTGCCCGCCCTCCACCGGCCCACCATCTCCCACCTCTCCCCCCCCTCCCCCCCCTCCCCCCCCCCCCCCCCCCCAGGAAACGATCAGACGTCCGGTGGTCCGGTGTTGTGCATTATTAGACGATGCCCTGCAGTCATCAATGCACAAGGTCAAGGTCATCACGCCTGCTACTGAGAAATCGCGACTCGGATCCTCCATGCCGTTTCTTGCACAGTAACGCCGAACGTTCTTTTGATGTTTCATGTGAATTTACTTTCATTAATTTAGGAAATGGGCTTTTGATGAATTTGCTCTTTTTCCACCAATTGTCACTTTTGAAGTAAAAAAATATTCCCCACTAAACACGAAAGGGTGGGGGCAGCTTTCTTGGCTTGCGGTTAGAGAGAATACATTTCGTGGCATACTGGACAAAAATATTGGCTGAATGCAAATTCGGAAAGATTTTTCTTTTTTTTTTTAGGACCTCCAGCCTTTAGGAGAACTTTTTAATTTGTTTTCTTCATGTCGAAGATGAAGATTTTGAAATGAAAAGAGGCTGAACTAGAAACTAAGTGTTTCAAACCTTTTCTCTGGGTTTTTTTTTTAATTCTGTCTCGTTGATTAATAAAGCTGGTAAGCATGTCCTTGTAGTGAAAACTGTTGAATGTGGAAAGCCTGCAGGCATCGACAAAATCCTTACAGAACTCTTGAAATATGGCGGAGAAGCAGCAGATTCTAACTGCTATCTGCAACAAAGTCTGGCACACTGGTGATTGGCCCAGGTCTTGGACGACTTCATCACTAATTGTCACTCTTCTCAAGAAAGGGAATCTCCGACACAGCTACCGCATTACCAGCTTGATCAGGGCACGCCAGAAAAGTGATGCAGAAAATCATTCTGAAAAGGTTGCATCTGCAAGTAGATACTATTATTGCTGAAGAACAGACTGGATTCTGCAAAGGCAGAAGTATTTCCGAACATCTTTAACCAACCTACTTTTCGTGAAAAAACCACGCCAGCTTCAGGAGGAATTGTACCACGTTTTTATCGACTTTAAGAAAGCATTCAACATCTGTCAAGCGGGAGTACACCTCACAGGCGGGGGGGGTGGGGGGAGGGGGGGGGTGTCTGTCTTATATAAGTAATGTGCAGTGGCAGAAACGGAGCGAGCGGCACTCAAACCCTCACACCACCAGACCACAAGAGGAGGAAATTCAATTCAAAAAAAAACTTTATTTACAATACAACCATTCACTCACACTAGCACTCCAGACGGGGTAAGGACTCTAACAAGAAGAGAGAAGATAGCAGAGAGAGAGAAGTAGGGCGTAGAAGAGGAAGGCACTACCCCAGAACTTGCTGTCTTAGGGGACAAAGTAAATTGAAAAGAACAAGAAAAAAAAAAACACTCCCAAATACCCCAGGATCCCGCTACTATCCCCAACCTAAACCGCTACAAGGACATTCAACAGAATGACAGAAGAAAGATATAATAGTTCTAGAAACAATACTACATCCGACAGGACCAACACATCAAGAATTAAAAAGCGAACCAGTGACAGCCTTTAAACACACACACATACGCCAGACCCACATCCAACCACACGAAACGGTAACTTAACTCAAGAGTCTATGATTGAGGAGGTTCGCAGAGGAGGTGGATTCTGAAGAGAGGTGAAGGTCGTTGTGGGCTGGTCTCCTGGTCAGAGGTGAAGCAGCTGTCCCAGAGAAGGAGACGAAGAGTTCACCACCGCCAGTTCACAGGTCTGAACGAAGGCTGGTGCCGGGGGTGAAGGCTGACTGCAGGGTCTGCAGATGCTGGTCGTCCAACCAGCCCAAGAACGGAGGCTGCAACTAAAGAAAATGGGCGAAAAATTCCGCCCTACGGCGGAGATCAGTCTCCAGACAAGAAATCACCGCCCTACAGTCCTTGTGGCAGTCAACACGTGGCAACGTAGTGGGTCTGGCAGTGCGTCACAGTATCAAGGGTCACAATATAGTAAATAAGGTCAACAACATCGTTTTTGTCACTACAAAAAGGACAAATGAAATAGAATAACTTTTTCCCTTTTACTTGACCTCTGCTGAGGACAATTTCCTTAGTCAATAAGCGCTTAAATAACAACAATTAGAATTCATCCACACTTCTGTCACACAAACATATAGGACAGAGGACACGAAGAGAACGGAACCAAATGTAGGGGCGATACGGCGAGAATTCCTCGCTCCACGGCCTAAATATTTAGCCGTTCGCTCGCTCATGCATTCCCCGATCCGCCCCGTGCCTATGAAACGAAAAATTGAAAAATGGGAACTAACATATCTGATATCCTATCCGGCCAGAATCACATATTGAATGAAAGAAAACATCTATCACATAATTCAAGTCTGATACGACTTTCAGAAAAGAGGGGAGATAAGTATTGACTCAACCCGAGTAAACAGCACGCACGCACACACACACACACACACACACACACACACACACACACACACACACACACACACACACACACACACACACACACAATTAGCTTCCATTGACCGAAATGAAGGAATATTATATAGTTAGACATTTTCAACTTGGTCCGAGGTGACTGAACTCTAGCCGCTAAGGACGGAAAACGCAATTAAAGACCATGCGTTTCTACAATTTTACAAGAAAGACGTAGGTGCATATTTCGACACCAGTTTCATACTTGCTCCCCTGCTTTGGAGCAGATGCACACAGAAAAGGTGTGCCCGAGCCAACAACACATGTAGGGAAGAAGAAAAACCTCTCAACCGCTGAAAGGCTAGAAAACCAAACGATACGCTGTCCCAAACAGAACATAGTTATCAGAATGGCGGGTGGGCGAGGTGAAGAACGGTCCACTTCCCGGTCCAATGAAGGGTGGAAGCCAAAACCGTGATGGTCCACACCGAAGTGGACTCCAGGTTAGGGACGACCTAAGGTGCTTCTACCAGCTGGCAGGGATAGGGATCCCAGAGGTGACAAGTGGAATTCTTTTCTAACCACCGAAGGGTGAAAGACAGTTCCACGCAACCCACGCCGAAGTGGATTCAAACAGGAAGGCTCCAGCTGGCAGAGAGAGAGAGATCTCTCCGAAGGTCTGTAAGCGAGTGCCACACCACTAGCCTAACCAAGCTGGCAACAGGTAAAACCCGCTCACCTGTGTCACCTGACATCAGCTGATGCACCACGTGAGAAACGATAAGCCCCCCCCCCCCCCCCCCCCCCCCCCCCCCCCCCCCCCCCCCCCCCCCCCCCCCCCCCCCCATAAGGATTTATGCTGACCACAGGGCCCTGTATTGGCCGGCCTAAAAAAAACGCAACTGGCAGCTAAAGAAGGGGAACCATGAAAAAGAACAGAAAAAAGAAGTTTTAAAAAGAAAAATGAAGAGAGGTATTGGAGGATGGGAGCGAAATGCACGGACGTAGCGCACCCGGGGTAACAAAAATAGCTCACTGGTCGACACCCGGCCAATGTAATAAAAAAAATCACTGGTAACACTCCAATTTACACTGGGTTAAAAAAAACTGTATCTTTTCAACTAAAAGTATGACAGTATGTACGTGCTTGACAAAACACTCTGGCTGGAGGCACCATGGGCCACTTTGAAGAAGTTTAAGACCAGACAGAAGCTTATCAACACCATCCAACGACTATACTCTAAACGATTAGCCTCGTGCTCGTACAGGGTGCAGTTGAGATCGGTTTCATACTTCAGTTGGAGTTTACCAGGGCTGTCTTCAGTTTCCCTCACTTTTCAACATGTTTTTTGGAACGCATTGTGACTGGTGCACGTGAAGATCATTGTCAGCATTGGAACAAGAACCATCACAGAACTTCGATCTGCAGATGTCACTGATGACCTGGTAGGCAGTGGATGAGAACTCGCCTGGCTTGTTGGATGAAAACATCAACAAGATAGGGCATGGACATCACCGTCGAAAAGACCATGCTGATGGTCAGCCACAACGCTGCCATTGATGTTGATATAACTGTCCACGTTCAGAAGCTACAATCTGTTCAACAACATCATTGCCTGGAGTCCATGGTAAACACTGGGGGCTCCAACCAGAAATTCTCACAAGTGCAGCAAAGACAACCACAGCACTGTCCGGATTAACACCTGTACGTCACAGAACGTCTCCATGAAACACACACACACACACACACACACACACACACACACACACACACACACACACACACACACACACACAAAACAGACACCTGCGTGCACTGGTTATATTTCCATTTTCCTGTGCGTATGCGAGATATGGACCCTCACAGCAGATCCGGAAAGAAAAATCGATGCCACAGCAATAAAGTGGTACTGCAAGGTACCAATCATCAGATACTGCGATCTTAGCACCAGTCAACAAGTGTGTCAGACCATCAGACAACACAACGGACCATACGAAGATCTACAGACAATCGCCAAGAAAAGAAAATTACACTGGCAGAACCATGTAACAAAATCCAATGGCCTTGCTAAAACAATTCCCCCGGGAAATGTTGAAGGAGGGAGATGGTGGTGGTGGTGGTGTGTGTGTGTGTGTGTGGGGGGGGGGGGGGGGGGGGCAGAAAAAAAAAAAAAATGATGGGCAGACAATATTGCAGAATGGACAGGGAAAACATTTGCCATGACCCAAGCCTTGACGCACACCACTGACCGATCTGGAGGAAACGAGTGAACTGTTCACTGTGGGTGGCCCGATGACTTTTCGTTGTTGTTGTTGTTGTTTGTTTGTTTGTTTGTTGTTTTTTTTTCTTCCAAACTTCCACCTCAATCTACGGCGTACGACACCTGCTTGTCTCGTCGCTTGTATACGCTCACAGAGGTTCAAGTCACTTTTTTTTTTTGTCGTATTTGCGTAACTTGGCTGAGAGACAAACAAACCAATCGACGCTGATGAAAATAGAATCTTCTTTTTATATGAGGGGGAGGGAAGGGGGGGGGGGGGATAAGAACTTGCCATTCAACCTTCAACACCAACGCGATCCGTGAACATCTGAGTTTACTGTTCTTTGTTGCCCTCGTTTTGTCTTGCGGGCAGAGGACTGAAGCGTCCAGGAGTCCGCCGTGGAGATGGCGGGCCTTCTGAACGTTCAGTGCTAGGGCCTGTTGCTTCCTCCCGTCTGCCACTCTGGGGTCCGCTTTGTCTGTCAGTCCGTGTCTCTGTCTGTCTGTCTGTCTCTCTCTCTCTCTCTCCATCTCTCCCTCCTCTCCTCCTCTCTCTCTCTCTCTCCTCTTCCTCTCTCTCTCTCTCCTCTCTCATCTCTCTCTCCTCTCTCCTTTCTACCTCTCATCTCTCTCTCTCTCTCTCTCGTCTCTGTGACTAGGTCCACTAGGCTCTCTCCTCTCTCTGTAACTAGTCCCTGCTCTCCTCGCTCTTCTCTCTCTCTCCTCCTCTCTCTCTCTCCTCCTCCTCTCTCTCTCTCTCTCTCTTTGTATATATAATTATATATATATATATATATATAGATATATATAGATATATTGTGTGTGTGTGTGTGTTGTGTGTGTGGTGTGTACTGCCATCTGCTCTCGCTCTGTTTACCTGTCTGTCTCTCACCTCTCTACCTCCCTCCTTTCCCCCCTCTCTCTCTGCCTCCCCCCGTCCCCCCCCCTCTCTCTCTCTCTCTCTCTCTCCCCTCTTTACTGACGGTCTACTGTGTGTTCTATTTTCGTGGTCCCAGTCCTCCTGCCTGGTGTTCTGGACACTCTTTCACACTTTTATTTGGGTCAACGATGTCTGTGCCACATCTTACACGTTCAAAAGAATAGGACACACGCACCAGCTGAGGAAAACCCAAAGGACATTCAGGAAAATCTATCGGACATAAGGTCAGAATGCCTAAGGAAAAGTTTGTATATAGGTAGTTTCAATACAGACAGTTCTTGCTCAGTACTGATTGAACTGAAACCATAACACTTTGTTTTTTAACAGTCACAAAATGATAGCTGAAGGGAAAAAACCCCCAGAAAAGTAGGGATCTATATGACAACGTATAAGGATGTTCAGGAACAAAATATTTACATTCAGGTAGAACTGACTGAAAAAAATCACCTTTAAGCAAACAAACAACGTGGATTATTGCTGACAAAGTTTTACACCACTGCATAAATCCAAGCTTTGGGGAATGGGGTGGGACGTGGGGGTTCCGAAGTGATAGATGTTCAAAGTTAGATTTTTGTCCAACCACCAGTTCGTTAACAGAACAGGGAGTACTTAACAATGTGAGTGAAGAAATGGTGTCTGTGTGTCCTGTCTGTATGTCTGTCGTGGTCAAAATGTGTTCCACTCTCGCCAGACAAAACTGCCGGGCGCCGATCTTTCTGAAAATGTGTAGGTAGTGTTTGAATAGGTCACGGATGATGCCCGATTGTTTCAGGTTACTGTTATAGCTGTACTAACGGCTATAACGGCCCATAACGGTTTTTTCTCTTCTTTATGGAATATCTCGAAAAGTACTTGGCCGATCTTTTTCTGAAAAAATTGTGGGGTATGTTCATTATGGGTCACGGATGATGCTCATGTTTTTTATTTTACCGTTATAATCCGTTACTAAGGGCTATAACGGCCCATAACTGTTTTTCCTTTTCCTCTTCTTTTTATGGAGTATCTCTCACGCGGCGATTCAGATAAGTGGGAGTACGTTTCCATGCTTAGCACACCTTGTTGAAGTTTGGAGTAGCCTGGATTTGCTGGATTGATCAGTCCGTATCACTGGCCCTTGGGGTAGTTGCTGCTGTGTACAGCTGGTAACGTTCTCTTCGTCCTACTGTGTGGCCAGCGAGACGTTTTCCTGTCGTGATCTCACCGATCTGGAAACAGTCAAAAAGAAGAGATACCACTGCCCCCACAACAGGCTCTGTGTGCGAGCATAGTTGTATGTGTGTGTGTGTGTGTAAGTGTGTGTGTGCGCGCGCGCGCGCGCGTGCGTACGTTCGTGTGTGTGTGTGTGGTGGGGGGGGGGGGGGGGGGCTGGCGATTGCACGCGCGCCCGTGCGTGTGATGTGTGTGTGTGTGTGTGTGTGTGTGTGTGTTCGGCAGCATGGTTTGGAATACACACCGTCGAAGTTATTTCCCTTGAACGAGAAATGATGATCAGCACTGCAGTTACCATAATGAATGAGAGAGAAGGTGTGCACATGCTATCGCATAGGTGGCAACCCAACTTTCCTCCCATTTTACAACTTCCTATAATGAAAAGGTACTTTTTCCCCTTATTCCGAGCACCAAAACCCTTACACCCTTTATGGAAAAATGCAAAACATAAACAAAAATTGCTGTGAATAACAACGTAATCCGTCGGTATCAGGCAGAACTTTTTTGAAACAAAATGGCAGTTTATCCGACAGTTTTTGAATAACATAACACTAAATATCCAACAGAACTCCTCTTCCATTCCAGCAGAATGCATCATTTGAGACAGTTGTGTTACATCAATCACACCCCCTAGAGTGAAACACTGGACAATGATGCAGAATTAAAACTGTTTATAAACCCCTTATTAACATAACTCTTCCACTTTACTAACATCATGAGTTCCATCAAAGTCATCAACCAATTTGTTCTATGCACTTTCCACTTCTACCCAACATCCATTAGTTCCCATTGTTGAAGTCAGGAGTACATCATTACTTACTGTGATCACCAAAGTTTTTAAATCAGTTTTATAGCCGTATTGAAAATTTGCGTATAGCCGAACAAAGACCCCAAATCGTAGGTTTCCCGTAAAGCAATTACGGAAAACCTTTTAGGTTTGACAAACCTATGTAATCGTGAAATAATTTCATCCGTGTTATAAGTCCATATAGCGAATAACCGAACACTAGCTTCATTATGAATATCGATTGAATGTGTCCCGCTTTGGCAAACACACACACACCCAACACACACCACACACACCCACACAATACACACACCCTCGCGCGACAGTACGTGCGTAACGCATACAACCAACTCACACACACAACACACACACACACACAACACCATACCCCACAATAATATACTAACCATTATATATCACGTGGGCGGAGGGCTGCATTTGAATACGAACGTATCAGGTCTATTTTCCAGAGTACCTGGTCCCGAAATGGTCCCTATGTGCCGGCACCCAGAGAAATCCCTGCAATTTTGACATAACCAGCTTGTCTACTATCGTGAATTTTTTTCTCCCCCTGTCTGGTGAGCTACGCAGTTAACCTTGAATACACTGTCACCCGAGTATGTAGTACCCTAGCTGTCTATACTGCAAGAGCCTGTCTACCCATACAGGCTTTCCTACATGTAACTACTTTGTTATTTTTTCTCTTTTTTTGTTTTCTTTTTTTGTCTTTCTTTTCTATCTTTTTCCTTTCTCTTGCTTTTTTATTTTTTCTTTTTTTTGTTTTTTCTGTTTTTTTTCCTTTTCTTTTGTTTTCTTTTTTTTTTTTTTGCGGCCCGACCCATCTTCTGTGTCACCTCATCGCAGTGCACCCACTCCGTTCATTCGCACTCCGCCACAGCCAGCCCGGCCCGGCCCCCCGACAGCCCCCTCAAACCGCCAAACTACAACGGCATCAATATCAGTCGTCAAGGGCACCCCCGGAGGACCACGGCACCGCTGCCGAGTCCTTTGAATGGCGTTCATGGAGGCCGTTCTGAATCCAACATCCGCAGTCGACCGACCTACAAGCGTAGCTCAGCGTATTGAGCTCTTCCTCCGGCGGTCGCCCCCCACTCCTTCTTTTAAACCTCTTTAATATTTTTTACACCTTGGGAGTGGAATTGGCAGAATCTTGGAGCCAGTCCTCTTCCCGTGAGATGTTCGCACACCTATTTGAACTGATTTTTATTTTTTCTTTCACGAGACTTTTTTTTTTCTCTCCTTATGATTGACTGTTATCCCGGTGCACCCCTCGCCCCCCTATACGATTGTGGCCGCCCTAGACGAGCCTGTGCGTGCGCTTGGCTCATACAATAAATCTAACTCGAGCGTCGAACGCGTAGCTTCTGCTATTGCCAGCTTTGTTTTCGCTCGTTTCGTCGGTGTGGGGGCGACTTAGATTGTGTTCTTGACTCAATCCTGGCCTGCAGTCACTCGCTTTAGATCCCACTGGAGAAGTTTGGCAGGTGGTTACTTTTTGTGCGTGGTGGGGTGTTGCCTGGTGTTTATTGATACGTATGTTATGGTGGGCTACTATACTTGTAGTTGTGGGGGTGTGGATGTATTAACAGCATAGTGTGTCGTTGTTCACTTGAGATGGTGGCGTGCAGTGTGCGTGAGGTTGCTCCGTGGACGTGTATTTAACGAAATCGCAGTATTCCAGTGGTTTGTGGTGTAGGACACCTGGTCTGGTGTTTTCGCCTTCTGCCTAGTATTTGTAGTCATGTAGTCATGTACTGGCATAGATCGGGTAGCAGTGAAAAAAAGCTACAGTCGTGTAATATGCGCGAAAGTGTATGCCATGGAATATTTGTTCTGCGTCGCCTCGATGATGCGCTCGCAGTTCAAAACATCAGTAGTTACAGGTAGTGTCAAATGTCGCAGCGAGTTAAGGCAATGTCCAATGTGGGTGTCAGGTATATACATAGCAGCTACGCAGCAGGGGTAGAAGGTCGGCTGGTAGCAGCAACACTGCATAGTCATTATAGTAGTCGCAGCCACTGCTAGTAATGATATACCGCAACAGCGGGCAGCAGCAGTTCACGGGTTGTCAGCAGAAGTCCAGTCCCACGACTGTCTTCCCACATGTATTCCTTTTTTCTCATATTCGCTGCTGTTTGATGTCGATCACGATGCTCTTCCAACTCACGTCTACCATGGTGTCCGGGTGTGCAGCGTATATGACTGGTCTGCACGCAGTGACCACACTGTAGCCGGTAAAAGTAGCGTGGTTGTCGCAGCAGCAGACAGGATCCACATGCCAACAAACCCGATCGTCTCGGCACCGTAATTACCTCTCAATCATGTAATTCCACTAGGGCGAATACGGCTAGACACAGACTATGCATAAAGTTGTGACCTTGTCATGTCTCGTTGTTTTACAAGGCATCCGACAGCAGTAGTACTACACACTCAAGAAAACCTCGCTGCACTGATTTGGTTTACGTTTCGGCCTGTGGACAGTCCTGAACTTGCGTGACAGTTCAAATAGTCGCCTTTTGTATGTCAGGAGAGATGTAATGACAGTGGAACCGAAAGGGGCGCCATCACAACCTCTGGCTGGACCCCAGTCCGTTTAATGAGCAGAAATTAGGCGAGCGTCTGTCCTTGAGGGGGGGGGGGGCGGGCGGGGCACCCCGCGTGTGGGGGGGTCGGGGGGGGCGGGGGTGCGGGGGGGGGGTGGGAGCGGGGGATACATAAATAATAGACTGTACTAGATAAATCTGAAAATCCATCACTGACAGATAAGAAGGAATCATGAACGATAAATAAATGACTTACAAAAAGAAACTTAAAAACATAACAAACAGAGTGATAACAAAGTAAATGACATATATATATAAGCTTTCTCGTCCGATCTGATGCGCCTCTGCGCGCGCGACCTTCTCATCCTCTTGCTCCTCCCATCCCTCTTGACTCTTGCTCCTCCTCATCCTCATTTGCGCCCTCCTCTCCTGTGTCTAACGTCCGTTGTATTTCAGTTGTGTGGTAGAGCTAACATCGTGCGCTGTGTTGGATTACTGGGTATGACGAGGCGATCGTCGGCTGCTCCCGCAGGGTTACATGACCGCTCTTGTATGGTTAGCACAATTATTGTCTGCCCCCGCTCAGCTTCTCCCAGCCGACTGCCCTCCACTTCGGCTTTTCTTGCATGATCCTCGCCCCTCGGTATGGAGTCCCTTTGTTGCCTATCTCCTCTACTCCACGCTCACTGTTCGTATGTGTTGTTGGTGTGC
Organism: Conus betulinus; assembly: GCA_016801955.1. Classification (NCBI taxonomy): domain Eukaryota; kingdom Metazoa; phylum Mollusca; class Gastropoda; order Neogastropoda; family Conidae; genus Conus; species Conus betulinus. The sequence continues at coordinate 122,591 of JADBJO010006944.1, forward strand.
GCGGCAAGCGCGCGCCTTGAACACCCTGTGGCGTGTCGTGCCGTCTCCATGCGCGCGCTGTCCGTGTGTGTTCTCGGATGCCGTGTGTGCGTGTCCCCTACGGTGTGGGTATGCTTGTTAAGTGTGCTGCGTTTGGTGTGGTGTGTGGTTTGTGTGTGTGGGGGAGGACGAGAGGTGAGATAGAGAGAGAGAAGCGAGAGAAGCGAAACGTGTGCTTCTCTCGTGGTGTAGCTCCTCATCCTATGTGCCGCTTGTGGTGTGTGTGTGTACTGT
>JADBJO010006945.1:5000-12500 GCA_016801955.1 Conus betulinus
ACTGGTGAACACAGGTAATTAAGACTGGTGAACACGGGTAATTAGGAATGATAAACACAGGTAATTAGGAATGGTGAACACGGGTAATTAGGGATGATAAACACAGGTAATTAGGAATGGTGAACACAGGTAATTAGGACCGGTGAACACAGGTAATTAGGACCGGTGAACACAGGTAATTAAGACTGGTGAACACAGGTAATTAGGACCGGTGAACACAGGTAATTAAGACTGGTGAACACAGGTAGCTAAGACTGGTGAACACGGGTAATTAGGAATGGTAAACACAGGTAATTAAGACTGGTGAACACGGGTAATTAGGACTGTGAACACAGGTAATTAAGACTGGTGAACACAGGTAATTAGGACTGGTGAACACAGGTAATTAAGACTGGTGAACACAGGTAGCTAAGACTGGTAAACACAGGTATTTAAGACTGGTGAACACGGGTAATTAGGACTGGTGAACACGGGTATTAGGACTGGTGAGAACAGGTAATTAAGACTGGTGAACACAGGTAATTAGGACTGTGAACACAGGTAATTAAGACTGGTGAACACAGGTAATTAGGACTGGTGAACACAGGTCATTAAGACTGGTGAACACAGGTAATTAGGACTGGTGAGTACAGGTAATTAAGAGACGGGTGAACACACAGAAATTAGGACTCATGCACATAGGTGAGTAGGACTCTATGATATAACTGAATACAGGCTTGGACTCATGAAGATAGGTTGTTATGACCTGTAGAAAAATGCCACAACGCAATGCCACACCACATGCCACACAACACAAAGCCACACTACACGCCACACAGCACAATGCCAAACTACTTGCCACACAACAGAATGCCACACTACATACACACAACAACACAATGCCACACTACATACCACACAACACAATGCCACACTACATACCACAACACAATGCCACACTACATACCACAACACAATACCACACTACATACTATACAACACAATGCCACACTACAGGCCACACAAGACAATGCCACACTACATACCACACAACACAATGCCACACTACATACCACAACACAATGCCACACTACATGACATACAACACAATGCCACACAACACAATGCCACACTACATACCACACAACACAATGCCACACTACATGCCACACACAATCCCACTACACTACACACAACAACACAATGCCACACTACATACTACACAACACAATGCCACACACACACTACATGCCACACAACACAATGCCACACTACATACACACAACACAATGCCACACTACATGCCACACAACACAATGCCACACTACATGCCACACAACACAATGCCACACTACATACTACACAACACAATGCCACACTACATACCACAACAACAAAGGCACACTACATACACAACACAATGCCACACTACATGCCCACACGACACAATGCATACAACACAATGCCACACTACATACCACACAACACAATGCCACACTACATGCCACACACACAATGCCACTACATGCAGCCACAACACAATGCCACACCACATACCACACAACACAATGCCACACTACATACCACACAACACAATGCACACTACATACCATACAACACAATGCCACACTACATGCCACACAACACAATGCCACACTACATACCACACACACAATGCCACACTACATACCACAACACAATGCCACACTACATATCACACAACACAATGCCACACTACATACCACACAACACAATGCCACACTACATGCCACAACACAATGCCACACTACATGCCACACAACACAATGCCACACTACATACCACAACACAATGCCACACTACATGCCCACAACACAATGCCACACTACATTCCACAACATAATGCCACACTACATACCACACACAATGCCACACTACATACCACAACACAGTGCCACACTACATACCACACACACACAAAGCCACACTACATACCACAACACAATGCCACACTACATACCACACAACACAATGCCACACTATATACCACAACACAATACTACACTACATACCACACAACACAATTCCACACTACATACCACACAACACAATGGCACACTACATACCACACAACACAATCCCACACTACATACCACACAACACAATGCCACACTACATACCACAACACAATGCCACACTACATACCACAACACAATGTCACACTATATGCCACACAACAAAATGCCACACTACATGACACACACCACAATTCCACACTACATACCACAACACAATGCCACACTACATGCCACACAACACAATGCCACACGACATACCACACAACACAATGCCACACACATACCACACACAACACAATGCCACACTACATGCCACAACACAATGGCACACTACATGCCACACAACACAATGCCACACTACATGCCACATAACACAATGCCACACTACATACCACAACACAATGCCACACTACATACCACACAACACAATGCCACACTGCATACACACACAACACAATGCCACACTACATACCACACAACACAATGCCACACTACATGCCACAACACAAAGCCACACTACTTATCACACTTCACAGTGCCACACTAACTAATACGACAACACAATGCCACAGTACATACGTGTGTGTGTGTGTGTGTGTGTGTGTGTGTGTGTGTGTGTGTGTGTGTGTGTGTGTGTGTGTGTGTCTGTGTGCGCGCGCGTGGTGTGTGTGTGTGTGTGGGGGGGGAGGGACAAGAAGTGTTATGCATTTAATAAACACTTTCTTTTCTTTTGAGAAAGGACACTTACACATTGCCACAACCCCTTACCCCTTCCAAACAACAACAACAACAACAACAACAACAACAGGAAACCACACAACAAAAGCCTGCAACACACACAACTAACACTTACTCTTCAACTTACAACATTTTGACTCCACGGCGACAACTGTCGGCGTTTCCATGGACACGAGAAGCACGATCCAGACGAAAGTCAGCGTGGATCCCCCTCTCATGCCCTCACACAGGTGAACAGCCGCCAAGTTGTCACACAAACCCACCGCCCGCCATTCTGGACACTGTGAGCGTGACCCGAGTACCCGCCAATACAGGGGTAGGGTTTGTGATTTCGCCAAGGCGTAAAGCGTGTGAGATGGGAGGGGGGCAACCTACTCCTCTCTCTCTCTCTCTCTCTCTCTCTATCTCTCTCTCTCTCTCTCTTCTACTGAGTTTCGATTCAAAAGAAGGAAGGTATTGCTTAATCCGGTCCGATGCAGAAATGAGTTGACGTTCTAGGCTATGTTTAGTTGTCAAGGGTTTTCCCCTTTCGTCAACTATCTCTACCTATCTTTCTCTCTCTCCTACCGAGTTCGATTCAAAGGAGTGAGGTATTGCTCACTCCGGTCAAGTTGACAAAAGGGGGAAACCCTTGACAACTCAGAATAGCCCAGAACGTCAACTCATGTCTGCGCCGGACCGGAAATCACATACTTGTGCTTGCCAGCCAAAACGACGCTCAGGGAAGAACTGCAAAGCAAACACCGTGTACCCGAGGTGCTCCCTCACCTGTAAACCTAATGAACGACTGCCTAGTCGTTGACATTGAAGGTGAGTTTAACGTGCTATCGGCCTGAGTCCCTTAAGGACAAGTGAACTTGCAGACGTAGGTCTGCATCTTTAGTGGCAACTGCTGTTGCGGGCAGTAGTGGGTGAGTTGCGTCTGAGGCAGTCGTTTTTCTCTCTCTGAGCTCTTGTTCCTTTTGAACTTCGGTTCAATTTCGGTTGCCGGTCGACCGACGATGGACGTTGGTATATTTTGCCTCCTTTCCCCAAACTAAAGGCTGTCTTCAGGACCACCAGGCAGCCTTCTTCGTGCTCGGGTGGCGATGGTCCTGTGCCACATAGGGCTGCCTCAAGGAGGGAGCAGGACGAAAGTCACTGGAGCGATGCACGAGACCCTAATATTCGGCGGGTACACGCAGACTGCGGTCGAGAGGGTAATTTTTCAGCCCAACCTCATAAGGAGTGCCCAGATGTCTGCCTGGATCAGAACATGGTTTCCAAGGCCCTGGTAATTGCAGTCAGGCAGCGCTCCATCGCCGATCGCCCAACATCCCCAGGAGTCGTCCCCTGGCGACACAGGCTAGACCCGCCAATACCCATATGGCTGAAAGGTTGGCTGCGCCACCTGACATTGACCTTTCACATCTGTGTCCTTCAAAGAGAGCTGCCACCTTTTCTGCTGCTGCGTCTGCTGCCATGCCACACTTGCAGCAACTGCCAAGTCTACTAGGTGGAGCTTACATCCCCCTCCCACCTATATATCTGTCCTCAATAGGCTAAACCTGCATTCTCTTCGATGGCCCTGTCTCGGCTTCTTCCCCCACCCACCCCTCTGGCCTTCTGTCATCCTCTGTTCATTCTTATGCTCTGCTCCCCTCCCTCAACACACACACACACACACACACACACACACACACACACACACACACACACACACACAACGGCGATTCCATATTTGCTGTCACTGAATCAGGATCACGGCTTCCAGTGACGTGTTGAGTGGTTACTAACAAAGATTGTTATGCCTACATCTTTATTTGCTGTGAGTAAACACGCTCGTTCCTCCCATTCCCCACTAGCCCAGGTAATCAGTTAAGACATGGGTGAATTTTTTTTCTTCTTCATCATTTTTCTTCTTCTTCTAAGTGTGTGTGTGTGTGTGTGTGTGTGTGTGTGTGTGTGTGTGTGTGTGTGTGTGTGGGGGGGGGGTTACACATTTGCTTCACGAGCGTACATTATTTATTTCCCTGAAGGAAAGGAATCTATTATTCTTCAAGAATGGGTTGACATTGTCTAATGCCTCGGTATGTCACTTAGCCTTGTTATCGCCATTTTCTCGAAGAATTTTTTTTTTTTCGTTTTTCTTTAGGGGAGTAGGTGTGGGGATGAAACGCTCAGAATAATGAAGAAAGATGTCATAACTTACCTCAGTCCTTAAACATTCATCTTTGTTTGTCTTGGAGATGAACTTACTGGAAAGAAGTTGAATCAGCGAAAAAAAATTATTCAAATTTTTGTTTCTTCATCTTTTTCTTTTCTTAAAAAAAAATGTTCCCTTTTTAAGATGCTTGTCCAGTCGTTTATGATAAATAAATACATGTCTGGCGACGTGATCATCGAGTTCCTTAAAGTCGCTTGTGATTGGTCAGAACAACTTTAACAATTCCCTCCCTGTGGGCTTTCAATCCAGGATCAGCAGTAGACAATCCAATAACGAATGCCGATTCTAATCTCTCGGTACTCTGCCACTCTCAGTGTTACAGACAGATCTTAGACATCACTTAGATCTGGGGGTTGGACAAGGCATCACGCTTTACAAACTGCGACATGCTGTGCGGGCGGTCTACAACATTGTTGTCTTTTGCCTTATGAATCGACAGGGTTTGGGGGAAAATCAGGTTGCCATACTAGCAGGAACAGGCCTGCTGCATTGTGAATGGCAACAGGCGCTCTGGAGGCGTGGCAGTGCAATGTTACATCCGTGTAGCCATTTGGGACATTAAAACAATCTGATTTTTAACAACTGAAAAAGCTATAGATCTAAACATTGCAAAATAACAATTGAATAGTATCAAAACCAAGCCCTTTTTTCCTATTAGAATTAAAAAAAAAACACACACACAAACGGACGACACAAAAACAGATCGCTTTTTACTAAACACGAATAATTGCCACTAAAGGAACGACATTAAAGTGGGGCCTATTTACATATTCATACCTCCACAACTTTGGGTGGAAAATTCAACAGGTTCAGACCCCTTTGGACTGGTCTGATGGGGGGAGTCATTTTCTGTTTGTTGCATGGGAAACTGACGAGTCGCCGAGCCGCATGGATGCCGTGTCATGTAGTGGTGAGTGCCCGTTGTTGACCATACAGCTCCCATTCCACTGAAGCGTAGCAAAGCAAACACCGGACCCCTAGTTGACTAAAAGACCTGTTACACCTTGATCAATTAAGGTAACGTTGAAGATAGGGGCTTAGACGGTAATTCAAACCAATCACCCCAATGACCTCACCAAAGCCGGTGCAGTGTCTTCTCTGGCGCGCAGCCACAGGCAGTGAAGCTAATACTGATAACTCCCATTGACCGGCTGCACGCACGACAGGCTGTGAGAGAACGGTATTGAACGTGGCCACGCATAGCAGAGTCGAATGGGAAGGGCAATCGTATACATGCAGCATGAGTTTCTCCCCCTCCCGCGCACAGCCACCCACGCTAAAACCCCTGCCCACGTAGTGATTTTGGCATTTTTGGAATTTATTTTATGTGTTATGTTTCATCCATTTTAACATCATGTTTGGTATGTCCGAAAAGAAGAAATCAAGGACTTTCAGTTGAATGTATTTCAAAACTCTAAGAGATCCTGCGTTGAGACAATGCACGGATAAACGAAGTAACCAAAACACACACAAATAAAAACAAGTGCAGAGTTTGACAATCAATGTTTAGTAATGGCAAGCAGACAAATTGATACAAAAAAGCACTCACCTAATACAGTTGTGGTTATGATAATTTTCGCTGTCAGTTATTTGTCATTTTTAAGCAATTTCACAGAATTTGGGCTAGAGGGATTTTGCAAGTCAAGCGCCTGTGTGTGTGTTAGTGAATCAGTTGATTTGTCATTGTAATCAAGAACATCTTCAAAGAGACATCCCTCATCTTCCCTATCATTTCCACTGTCGATTGACCCTCCTTTGTTATCCAAACTGCCTTGAATATATTGAAACAGTAACGGCACTGAGCTGGCATTTTTTTTTTTTACTAGACTCTAGCAGACGAAAGGCTGGTGCCAGAAATGCGGTCAGTTCCAAGTCGGAAAAACCCAGCAAGGGGTTGTTTGTATCAGCCACAGATAGTGAAAGTGAACTTTGCTTGAACTTAAGAACTAGGGCATGTCAGGCTACCAGAAACCCTCTACTAACTTCTGGCGGGAGTTACTTCTCTTAGACCATTACAGTTTGAATAGTAGAATTTTTTTAAATAAGAACGCACGGACCCGTGCGTTCCGTAGACAACGGAGCTTTCAGTCAGCGCACGGCACCGTGCGTGCCATGGGCAGCAGAGCTCTGAGCAGCGCATGGAGCCGTGCGCCCCGTAGGCTAAAAGTTAAGGGGTGTCCGCAGGGACTCGGCGGATGAGGAATCACAGTAAACAATGTCGCCCTGCATTTTTTTTCCTGTCTCACCTTCCATCCCTCTTAAATGGTAGGTCTATTATCCCCACCATGACGCCGCTCATTCCAACTCTCCCATCCACAGCCACACCCTTGCTCGTCCTACCACAGCCCTGACACTGGCAATCCATGGATAGCAGTCAATAAAACCGTCATGAGGCAACGCACCAGAGGAGACACTGCCCACTGCCGAGTCACTCCGATGATATCCAGTGGTGCCTGTTCTGATCCAATCCGCCTGACACCACCTAAGTCCCCTTCTGATGACAATAATTAGTCGAAGAGC
>JADBJO010006945.1:20000-22500 GCA_016801955.1 Conus betulinus
CGCGCGTGGCGAGGAAGTTGAAATGGATGCAGGCAGTGTTGTACCAGTGGTGTAACAGGCGAGGAAGTTGAAATGGATACGGGCAGTGTTGTACCAGAGGTGTAACATATATATATATATATATATATATATATATATGTGTGTGTGTGTGTGTGTGTGTGTGTGTGTGTGTGTGTGTGTGTGTGTGTGTAAACACAAAGAGAATTAGATAGTTTCCAGTTGAATATGTCTGACATGTAGCTAGGGGCAGTACTATGTAAAGCACAATAACGTGAAAGATATCCACATTGCAGTATGATTCAGTGTTAAATAAAGATGCCCGTTGACCACCCAAAATCTAGATTTGTGCATAAGAGAGAGTTCCTGTTGTTCTATGCAGAAAAATATAGATGTGTTGAAAAGACGCGCGTGTGTTCCGAAATCCAAATTATTCGATCAATGGCCATAGTTCAATTAAAATCCAGATTTATACAAATGACGTCCGTATATAGCACAATGGCTATGATGCAATCTATGGCCATATGTTCATAACATTCACATATGTTTAAACATGCATCAGACCTATGTGTTCTACAGTCAGTAAATTATGTATTTCTTTATAAATGTCTGATGGGTAGACGAATAAAGGAACTGAATGACAGATTGATCCCCAGATGTTTTTGTACTTGATTGGATATTTGGGAGTTAGTTCATGGATGTTAATATTTAGTGAATAAACGTTCAATCTTTAACTGGTCATCTGGTTGACCGGCTGGCTGGTCAGCTAAACTTGTTCATTAATTGATCAGTACTACTGCAAATACGAACGACACCCATACACCCCCAAACGCTCTTTCGTGTGGTAAGGTCATTGTTGTAGACTACCATTTATTTCGGGTTGGTCGGACGAAAGGTTCCTCGCTCATTTGGTCCTTGAATTTACTTATTGACTAATGCATTGATTAGTTCTGTGAGTGACTGATTATTGATTAATTGATCTCACTACAGATAACATCGCTCATTTCCCCCTCCCTCCCCCCCCCCCCCCCCCCCCCGGTCACTGCACTCCTTACTAAAAGATCGCGAACGCATGTCGTTGCAATGTAGTTTTATTTTAATACACGTCTTCTGAAGTCACAAGAAGAGCATGTTCTGAGCGGTTCATGTCCATTCACAGGACAAAAGGGTAGAGGCCAGAGGACGAAAAATCACACGCCAAACCAAGCTAACTGTACGCGCACCAGCCTCTGCCAATGCCCTCGTATTCACAGACACCACAGCATTTTTCAGCATCGGAAGGACTGCAAGCGTAGTTGACTGGCTTGCATCTCTTGGCCAACCTGTCCAGAGGAGTCCGAGAAAGAGTTGTTTATTCACTGACAGGCCTTCCGGCTGTGGATATAAAGAGGGATGAGTAGACTGATGATCTGTATTCCCAGTGATAACCGATAACCAAGAAGATGCTTTTTCTGTCTGGTCCTTGTCCCCATAGGGATTCACGAAAGTAGTACACAAAGACTATTACACATAAAAAGCAGATTATAGCATAATCAAAGACGATTCAGCTTAACATAAGAGAAAACACACATACACACACAACTAAAATTTCTGCCTGTCTGTTTGTCAGTCTGTCTGCTTGTCTTTATCTCCCCCCCCTCTCTCTCTCTCTCTGTCTGACTCTGCTCTCTCTGTCTCTGTGTGTCTGTCTGTCTCTCTCTGCGTTTCTTTCTCTCTCCTCACACAAGTACGCTTGCGCGCGCGCACACGCGCGCGCACACACACACACACACACACACACACACGCGCGCGCACTTACACACACATACACACAAACACACACACACACACACACACTCACTCTCACCACCGCACACACTCTCACACTACACACACACACACACACACACACACACACACACACACACACACACACACACACATATATATATATATATATATATGTATACATATAGTATAGTACATAACATCCCTTCGTGGAGAGAGGATATATAAGAAACATAAATAAAAAAAAAATAGCATCATCACAGCGTTAGGACGATTAAACAATGATTTGTTAGGCAAACATACTCAGGTACATATGAATAAATTTAAACTCAGCATTCTTAATCACAAAATATGATTGGTGTTTAAGAGAGAGAGAGAGAGAGAGAGAGAGAGAGAGAGAGAGAGAGAGAGACAGACAGACAGACAGACAGACAGACAGACAGACAGACAGACAGACAGACAGAGAGACAGAGAGAAATTTCAGGATCAAAACCTAAGATACTGACCACCAACTCTTACCATCAAACACTAAATCGATAAACCGTATTTCTCCAGTGGTCACCAGGTCAATGACCCTTCATTGTCAACTTCTCACTTCCTTACTCAGGCTTCATTTCAATGACCATTAATTCTCCAGAGACCACCGATTCAGTCTGGCTTTTAAGTCAATGACACTTAATTTTCCGGTGGCACCACAATTATTCGCCTGCTTGGATCTCAGTGAACTTTCTCCAGT
>JADBJO010006945.1:27500-42500 GCA_016801955.1 Conus betulinus
AGACTGCCACAAACAAGGTGTTGAGCAGATTTCTCTTTTCCTCAGAACCGATCTAAAACCCGAAACACAGGTTTGTGTCAAAGACCTCTACAAGAGGAATGGGAGTATAGACGTACAACAATCTCTTCAAAAGCCAAACAAATCTTAAAGAGAAGAAAAAAAAAACACCCGAAGGTGCTGGGGAGGACCCAGAGAAGCACTGTCTTCACCTGCCTTTAGAGCAGTCCTGTACCACCCTTGGAGGCCTGCGCGGTGTTGACGATGGGTACAGGCACGCGCAGGACACTCCATTAAGATATCAAGGGACATAACTGCTCCTGAACAGAGGTAAATCAGACTACAGGATGCAACTCATAATGATGTCAGACATCAACACTTTACAGCAAATCCATGAAACCTTGTCAAAGGGTGTTCCACGTGGTGTGATTTTTGAGTTCTGAAAGCGATAAACATTTTTCATCTGATCTACGATTTCACCGAGAAAAGCTCTTTAAGCAAATCCGGTGTGTTTTTAGATGTTTTCAGCGATTTGTAAATGTGTATGATTTTTTCTTTCCATATTGTTGAGTTGACTTCAACGAGGTGACAATCCTGAGGTGGCACACTTTGCGGTGGCTGGGCCATAATCACTATGAATTGAATTGAGGGAGGAATCATTAAAACCTGTGCCTTACCTATGAGCAGTATACCACCCTTGGAACCCTGCGCAGTACCTTTCGCATATCAGGACAATCCATCAAGATATCAAGGGACATAACTGCTCCTGAACAGAGGTAATCAGACTACAGGATGCAACTCATAATAGCCTTTCTGTGTCACCAGCCCGTGTTTCATGACTGCAGATCCCACCGGCAAAAACACCACCCTTCAGCTTCGAGCATTACCACTATTACCCAATCAACCCATTGAAGATGAAGACAGCGCCCTCCAGACACAGCCAAGCATTCGCCATACGGTCTTATGTGCTCTCTTAAAGACTTTTTATCTGTGTGCTATAGAAGCCATGAGAAGAACAGTCTTGTGCCATTTTACACAAGCCACTCGCATCTGTGAAAAGAGGAAGAAGCTCTGTGTTGCATTCCGTATGATGATGATCACTATAAAACATGTTCTTTTAGAGTGTCATGATTACATGATGCCAGACATCAACCTTGACATCAAACACTTGACAGCAAAATCCATGAAACCTTGTCAAGGGTGTTCCACGTGGTGTGATTTTTGAGTTCTGAAAGCGATAAACATTTTCATCTGATCTACGATTTCACCGAGAAAAGCCCTTTAAGCAAATCGGGTGCGTTTTTAGAGGATGTTTTCAGCGATTTGTAAATGTGTGTGATTTTTTCTTTCCATATTGTTGAGTTGACTTCAACGAGGTGACAATCCTGAGGTGGCACTTTGCGGTGGCTGGGTCATAATCACTATGAATTGAATTGAGAACATCAAATCATTATACCCTATGCAGTACCTTTGGCATATCAAATCATCACACTTCATGCATAACTTCTATGGCATCGTATTATGACACACTAAACATTCTTTCTGTATCAACATCCTTGTACTCTATGCATTACCTCTGTCATATCACATCATTACACTTGAGGCATTACCTCTATTATATCATCGCATTGAAATGTATGCACTGCCTCTGTCACTTCACATAATTACAATCGATGCCTGATCTCTATCACCTTATATCATTACACTCTATGCCACATGATTTCTGACACATCACATCATTACACTCTGTGCTCTCCTTCTATCACATCACAGCAGTTCGCTCTGTGTGTAGCTTCTGTCACATCACATTACTGCGCTCTGTGAGTTGTTTCTGTCTTGCACAATCAAGGGACTCGGAGGGAGGAGTCTGGCCCCAAGACGTGTAACATGCAGGCCCACCAGTGTGTGTGGATACGCCCTGGTCTCCACGAACCAAACTCCCAGTTATGGGTCAAATAGCTTCATTGCCTTGTGGATGTCTCGGGAGAGACAAAGACTAAGGGAGTAAACCATGAAAGAAAATCCGGAGTGGAGCCCATAAGGCGGGTTGGTTGACTCCCCGCGACACCTTTCGGCAACTCCTGCAACTGTGCGGGCAGCATACTGTACTGGCTTATTCTTCCTGTTGGATCCTGTCAGCAAAACCGAGAGGGGGATTCTGGCGATTGGGCACTCCAGGATCTCCACACACTCGCCCAGGCCTGCGCCCTGGAGAGGTCACTCCAGTGCCGCTGTCCCAGCGCGACAGAAACAACACGGGAGACAGCAGATACGAATTACAAGCCCACAGCGTATTGGCGCAAGTTGGGGTACTATGGGTTGTTCCACTGGTCAGCTACAGCTCTCGCCTCAAGCTGCGAAGCCCCCGGTCAATAAGGTGCCGACCCGCCACAGTCTGCCTGCTTCAACGGGTGCTTGGAGTATTAGGAGGAAGACAGAAGAGCAGACTGTAAATCATCATGACCAGGCAACACAAGAAAAAAAAATGCAAGCAGCTAGCCTTGTGGCTGGGAACCTGGAACGTCAGAACGATGTGTCCCAACCTTTCTGAAGACCTCCAGCAAGTTGAAGACGCCAGGAAAACAGCCATCATCGACCGCGAGCTGAAGAGTTCAACATCGACATCGCCTCGCTGCAAGAGACAAGACTCCCCTCCAACGGCAGCCTTATGGAGGACTACACGTTTCTTTTGGCAAGGACTGGACAGAGGAGCACCGACTGCCTGGCGTCGGATTCGTGGTGCGAATTTCTCTCCTATCCTCAGTTGAACCACCTTCCAAAAAGACATCTCAAATCCTATCTCTCCGGCTCACGACCTCTTCGGGACCAACAAACATCCCTAGCGTCTATGCCCCCACACTCTGCTCTATAGCCTGGCTAAGGATGAGCTGGAAGCCAAGATCAGAGAGGTACCTGCAAGGAACACCTCTTCTTGCTCGGGGACTTTGATGTCCGGATTGGTGCAGACCACACCTCCTGGCCCTGCTGCATCGGCCACTTCATTATTGGCAAGCTCAACGAGAATGGACAGCGGCTACTTAAGCTTTGTTCCTTCCATGACCTCTGTATCACGAACACGTTCTTCCCCAGCAAGCCACACCACGGAGTGTCCTGGAGGCACCCCAGATCTCATCACTAGCGTCAGCTGGACTTTGTGATCACCCAAAGACCATTGCTCAACCACGTGCTCATCACCCGCAGCTACCACAGTGCTGACTGCGGCACTGACCACTCCCTGGTTGGCAGCAAAGTCCGTCTTCATCCCAAGCGAATCCACCGCTCTAAGCGGAAGGGACGTCCCCAAATCAACACAGCCATGACGTCAGTGCCCGAACTGCGCGAACGCTTTGAAAGAGCCATTGGCAAGACCCTGGTGTACTGCCTGACAGACAGCGCTTTATTACGGTGGAACCACATCTGTGATGCCACTTACCAGTGCGCCTCAGACACTTATGGGAAGAGAGTGAGAAAGAATGAAGACTGGTTTGAAGCGAGAATCGCTGAAATGGAGCCTGCCATTGCTGCTAAGCAAGCCGCACTCTTCAGTCACAAGAGACAGCCCTCAGAGAAGATGCTAGCCGCACTCTGGCTGAACCTGTGCCAGGGCATCCGGATCTCCGCCAACAGCGGCAACATCTGCGCTATGCTTGAAGGCATGAAGAAAGCGTTCGGCCCAAGCGCCATCAAGACCGCTCCTCTGAAATGTATCGGGGACTTAGCAGACTTAGATGTCTGATCTACGCATTAGCTCAACGCGCTGGTCAGATCTTGAGTACCTACCTACTGGCTCTAGATGTGCCATTATTACCATTGTATATGTGTGTGTGGTGAGTGTACACATGTGTGCATGGGTGTGTGGGCATGGGCCATCTGTGCATGTGTGCGTGTATGTGCGCGCGTGTGTGTGTTTGTGCGCATGCACATATGTGCACATGTGTGTGTGTGTGTGTGTGTGTGTGTGTGTGTGTGTGTGTGTGTGTGTGTGTGTGTGCATAGGAGCGAGCGCACGCTTGCGCGTACATGTATGTGTATATGTGTGAGTGCGTGCGCTCGCGCATGTGTGTGCGTGTGTGTTTGTGTCTTTCAGTCTGGCGAAGCGTTCGCGCAGTTCGGGCTCTGACGTCATGGCTTTTGACTCTCTCTTAAATTCCCCCATCTTAGTCATCAATTCCTTCATCCATCATCTTTAAGTCATGCACGGTGTGATCTTAAAACTTAGCGGATGTGGGTGTAGCGTATATGGACTTGTCCGCATGCATGCAGTGACACCTCTTTGATGAAACTGAAACTGAAACTTTGTGGGGGGAGGTCATCACCGACCGCGCAACAAACAGATGGAGAGATGGATGGAGCACTACCAGGAGCTGTACTCCAGGGAGAAACTCAGTCACCCACACAGCCATTGAGAACACCACGTCCCTGCCTGCATGGAAGAGCTCGACGCCCCATCCGTCCTTAGGAACTCAGCAAAACCATCGACCTGGCAGCCTGTGTTTAAAGCTCTGAGTAGCGACGACGGTATTTCGGCAGAAGTCATCAAAGTCGGCAAGGAGAGTTCTCTCCTCAGTCACTTACATAAGCATCTGCTGCAGTGTGGGGTGGAAGGGATCGTACCCAAGGACATGTGCGATGCAAACATCATCACGCTCTGGAAGAGCAAAGGGGACCCAACGCGACTGCAAGAAACTACCGCGGAATATCCCTCCTCAGCCTGGTTGGCAGAGCCTTCGCCCGTGTCGTCCTCAACAGACTGCAGCTACTCGCCGAACGCGTGTACCCAGAAGCACAGTGTGGCATCAGACCTGCTAGGTCGACGATCGACTTGATATTCTCCCTGAGACAGCTGCAAGAGAAGTGCCGCGAGCAGAGACAATCTTTATTCATTGTCTTCATCGACCTGACCAAGGCGTTCGACTTGGTTAGTAGGTCAGGCCTCTTCACCCTGCTACATCGGATTGGATGTCCCCTCAAGCTCCTGAAGATGATCATGTCCTTCCATGACAAAACTAATGGCATAGTCCAGTACGACGGTTCGTCTTCGGACACATCCCAATCAAGAGTGGTGTCAAACAAGGTGCGTGCTCGCTCCGACACTCTTTAGCATTTTCTTCTCTCCCTGCTTCTGGGCTACGACTTCTGACAGTCAAAAAGACGGCATCTTTCTCCACACTAGGGCTGATGAAGCCTTTTTCAACTTGGCGCGCCTCCGAGCAAAGACTAAGGTGCGGAAAGTCCTCATCAAGGAAATGCTCTTCGCAGACGCCGCCATTCTCACTGCCCACAATGAGGAACCGCTTCAACGGCTCATCACCTGCTTCACTGATGCCTGCACCGAGTTCAGCCTCACAATCAGCTTGAAGAAAACAAATATCATAGGCTAAGACGTCAGCAGCACTCCCTGCATCTCCATCGGCGATCACACCGATCACAGCGATGGCCCGTCTAGCGAAGAGAGTCTGGACCAACACCATGCTAACTACAAACACCAAGACGAAAGTGTACCAAACCTGCGTGTTGAACACTCTTCTCTACGGAAGCGAAGCATGGACCCTGTACTCTCGACAAGAACGCGCAGACTGAACGCCTTGCACCTGCGCTGCCTCAGAAGACTCCAGGGCACTATTTGATAGGACTGCATCACCAGCAAGGACGTCCTGGCCCAGGCAGGGATGTCCAGCGTGTTCGCCATGCTGATACAGAGACGCCTGCTCTGGCTTGGCCACGTCAGGCGCATGGGCGACAGTCGCATCCCAAAGGACATGCTACACGGTTTGCTGGCTACAGGCTCCAGACCCACAGGACGGCCCGTCGTATGTTACAAGGATGTATGCAGGCGCGACCTGAGGGCAGGCAGCCTCGACCCAGCAGACCTGAAAATAGTAGCTTCAGACCGGGTCAACTGGCGGGCCACCATCAAGGCCGGCATCAAACAATCAGAGCAGAGGAGAGAGGCCCGGTAAGAAGAACAGAGGCGCTGCAGAGGGCAAAGCATTGCTTCAGCACCCACAGACACTAATGACTAAGACTTCAGCCACAGCAGGTGCTGCAGCTCCACAGCTGACTGATCCACGGCGCAACACCATTGTCTCTCGAGACAAACGCCATCACACATCCTTATACTCTGTGCATTACTTCTCTCCCATCACACCACTACACTCGGTGCATTACTTCTCTCACATCACTACACTCTGTGCATTACTTCTGTCACATCACTACACTCTGTGCATTACTTCTCTCACATCACTACACTCTGTGCATTACTTCTGTCACATCACTACACTCTGTGCATTACTTCTGTCACATCACTACACTCTGGGCATTATTTCTCTCACATCACTACACTCTGTGCATTACTTCTGTCACATCACTACACTCTGTGCATTACTTCTCTCACATCACTACACTCTGTGCATTACTTCTGTCACATCACTACACTCTGGCATTACTTCTCTCACATCACTACACTCTGTGCATTACTTCTGTCACATCACATCACTACACACTCTGTGCATTACTTCTGTCTCACATCACTACACTCTGTGCATTACTTCTCTCACATCACTACACTCTGTGCATTACTTCTGTCACATCACTACACTCTGGGCATTACTCTCTCATCATCACTACACTCTGTGCATTACTTCTGTCACATCACATCACTACACTCTGTGCATTACTTCTGTCACATCACATCGCTACACTCTGTGCATTACTTCTGTCACATCACATCACTACACTCTGGCATTACTTCTCTCACATCACTACACTCTGTGCATTACTTCTGTCACATCACTACACTCTGTGCATTACTTCTGTCACATCACATCGCTACACTCTGTGCATTACTTCTCTCACATCACATCACTACACTCTGGGCATTACTTCTTCTCTCACATCACTACACTCTGTGCATTACTTCTGTCACATCACTACACTCTGTGCATTACTTCTGTCACATCACATCGCTACACTCTGTGCATTACTTCTGTCACATCACATCACTACACTCCCGCATTACTTCTGTCACATCACTACACTCTGTGCATTACTTCTGTCACATCACATCACTCGCTACACTCTGTGCATTACTTCTGTCACATCACATCACTACACTCTGTGCATTACTTCTGTCACATCACTACACCTCTGTGCATTACTTCTGTCACATCACATCACTACACTCTGTGCATTACTTCTATCATATCTCACAATTTAGCTCTAGGTATTACAGCCACGACATCACATCATTACACTCCCTGCATTACCACTGTGACATCAAATTATTACTCTCCATGCATTATCACGATGACACCTCAATACTGCACTCTATGTATTATCGCTATGACATCACAATCATTACACCCTATGCATTACAGCTATGACAGAACATGATCAAACTATATGCATTACCGCTATTGTGTTACTCATTACATTCTATGCATCACCGCTATGACATCACATCATTACACTCTTTACCCGCGTTACTTCCGTCACACACCACGTCATTGCACTCTGAAAATTACTCAGGCCACATCATATCATTCAACTCTATGCATTGCTCATGCTGCATCGCTTCAGTATACTCCATGTATCACTCGCGTCACATGATATCTCTGCGCACTGTTAAATGCTTGTGTCACACCATTTCACTGCAGTCTGTATGTTACTAACGCCACGATCTATTACTGCGCTCTATGTATTATTACATGTGCCACATCATATCACTGACTCTGTATATTACTTATGCCACATCCTAGCATGCTCTGTGTGTTTGACTGATTTGATGTCATACATAATTTGCACTGTATGTATTGTTTCCGTCAAGTCATATCATTACGCTCTGTGCATTACTTCTGTCACGTCACATTTTCGTACGTTTTGCATTACCCCTTCTGTCACGTCACATTTTCGTAGGCTTTGCATTACTTCTGTCACGTCACATTTTCGTAGGCTTTGCATTATTTCTGTCACGCCACATTTTCGTAGGCTTTGCATTACTTCTGTCACGCCATTTTCGTAGGCTTTGCATTACTTCTGTCAGGTCACGTTTTCGTAGGCTTTGCATTACTTCTGTCACGTCACATTTTCGTAGGCGTTGCATTACTTCTGTCACGTCACATTTTCGTAGGCTTTGCATTGCTTCTGCCACCACGCGTTATTTAAACCCTTAATATTGCTTCTGTCACAATATTTAATCTATTGCATTGCTTCCGTCACATTGTGTTAGGAACTTCTCATATTAGTTCTGTTACGTCACGTGGTAAACCCTTTTCACATCGGCGCCGGAATAGCTCAGTTGGTAGAGCGCCTGACTCGTAATTCAAGGGTTGCGGGTTCGAATCTCCTCCACCGGGCCTTTTCGGTACAGGCGGATTTTTCCCTCGGAGTTAACATTAGTTCTGACTTCATTCCCCATACAGTCCTTCGAATGAGACTATAAACTGAGGTTCCGTATGTGAACGCACGCACAACATCTTGCACACACGTAAAATCCCATCCCATCACCAACTTTCGGAAGGGGAAGGCCAGTTTGGCCGTTGGTATGGATGATACGTTACACATAGCATGCACCCTGCGTGAGAAATGGAAAGAATGAAGGAAGTTAGGAAATCGAGTGAACGATATTGAACGTATTGAACGATACTGACTGGATGACACGGGAAACGGCTTGCATTACTGAATGAAGCGCCAGCTGGCAGCTCTTTAGTTGGCACTACCCAGATAGGCAGCCCGTTGTGTAAACGAGTGTAGATTGTAAAGCGCTTAGAGCTTGGTCTCCAGCCGAGAATAGGCGCTATATAAGTATTCATTATTATTATTATTATTATTACATCTATCATATTACAGTAAGGTAGTCTGTGCATTATTTCTGTCCAGTCACACTGTCAACCCTTTTTTTTAATCTCTACTATTTCTGTCATTGTGTTATGATCTTCTCCGTTCGGGCTTTACGGTACATGGGGGATTTTTTATCAGCGCTTCTCTCCGCCGGCCTTTTCGGTACAGGGGGATTTTTCCCTCGGACATTAGCTCTGACTTCATTCCCCATACAGTCCTTCGAATGAGACTATAAACCGATTGACACACGTCAAATCCCATCACCAACTTTGAGTTTGTTGGTATGGATGACACACCCTGCGTCAGAGATGGAAAGATGAAGGAAGAGAGAGAGAGAACGAGAGAGATATTGAGAGAGAGAGAGAGAGAGAGAGGTAGGCTGCCCGTTGTGTAAACGAGTGTTGATTGTAAAGCGCTTAGAGCTTGGTTTCCAGCCGAGAATAGGCGCTATATAAGAATTCATTATTATTATTACTATTACATCTGTCATATTACAGTAAGGTAGTCTGTGCATTATTTCTGTCCAGTCACACTGTCACGCCATGTCACTCTGTTGTGACGAGTTAGATCAGAGTTGTGACGACTATTGACTATGACTGACATTATCCGAGAGAGAGAGACAGAGAGACGGCGATGATCAATGAATCATTTCGACCCATCTGAAGCCATCAGTTTCAGTTCTCAGGAACAGCACGGCGATGATCAATGCGTTCAGTTTCATTCTGCTGATGTTCTTGGTGATGCTGAAAATTTCATTGGCAGTTGTTACTGTGTTTTGTATCTCAAAAAGCCAATGGTGTGTTTTATGTAGCGTTGGGACAACCCAAAGCTGTACTTTTCTTCAAGTCGCAATGTGAAAAGCAAATGAAAGGTTTTATTTCGTATTGAAATGTTGTTAAACCAACGACGTGTCGCCATTGAATGTTCTTGAGTTACACAGTCTGTGGCGGGTCTGATATTGCATGTTGCTCTGTTAAACAGCTAACAACAGTCGCCCCACCAGGCCTCGCTGTCACAACAGCAAGCTGATGAAGACAGGGCGACCCTGACGAAATATTCCCCAAGTAAGTTTTGATTCTGAGTCCTATAACCATTTTCCTAATGTTGAATCCAGAATCCAGAAACCTACATTCTTAGCTAACAACAGGTCTTACAGTGTTTAGCTACTTAAAATAATACTGTTTCGGTGAATCTAATTAAAAAAAAAAAAACTCCCATCAGTTGTCACCCTGTCCCCAAGTTCTTTTTTTCTCTGACTGAAATCAAGACGTGATGAAGAAAAAAACAGGTGGTGGTGGTGGTAAGAGACGTCAAACAAGTCCTGTCTAAGCAAGCATGAGACATCAGATTTCTAAACGCAGGTTGCCGGCTGCACAAAAACGGCTCTTCAGAAATCACGTACCACCATGCATATATTTCAAAGACACTTCACATACAAATCTCACGCATTATGAAGAGGAATATATTTTGTTTACCCAGATGATGCAACCAATCATTCTGCTTAGATTGCACACATTTAAAAAAAAATTTCAGTTCTTTAGAAGTGCTACTGTTTTGGATTATGTTTTGATGATTTACTAACACAATACTAACGCATCTTTCCCCTGTTTAGTTGCCTTTGTGCATGTAGTTCTGGCTGGTAGATTTTGGAGTTCGGGTGGTAATATTTTTCAATCACAAGGCAAAAGCTGGCATGCAAAGACGATTTCTGGGCTGAAACCTAAGATATGGTGTATCTAACACTTATAGTATTTGGCGGAAACGAACAATACCATGTCATTTCATATAAAACATTTGAGAACTGATTAAGATTTAGAGCCATCCTCCTTGCATCAGTTCGCTATCTCTACCTGGTTTTGATACAAGTCCGGTTTCGATGAAATCAATTGTGCTGTTGACAGACAAAATTCTTTGTATCCAACACGATCGTCGGGAAAAAAATGCTTGTTTCAAACCTTTCATTTTCGATAAAATGACGTTGAGGAAAGCTTACTCACCCACAGGAGGCAGTGAACAAATTTGAAGCAGACTCACAGTGCAAGGGTCAGGCAGACGATCTGATACACGTGTCACTGTCGCCTGCTTTATACGTTGCCTGGCGTTAGTCACCTCCCGATGTCCTAGGTCCAACCGCAGCCCATAATCGCATGCAAAAAAAATAAGAACGTCTGTCTGCAGCGCATAGCTTAGAAAACAACACGCGTAACAAAAGCAAACAATGAGTCCGTTACAACTCAAAATAAAAAAGAAAGAAAGAAGAAGAAGAAAAGAAAAAACAAACCCAATGCATGCCTTTTAGCGTTTAAAGCAAACGTAGCGGTTCAACACACAGTCGGATAGGCTTGAAGCTGTGTTCAGGTTGGTGATGAAGTTTGCCACGTTCGCTGAAGACAATCACTATCAAACTCACTCTCGAAAAAAAAAACAAACCAAACCGAAACCAAACCAAAACAAAAAAAAAAAAAAACAACCACAAACAAACAAAAAAATAACAAACAAACAAACACTATGCGCAGACGCGTTGGATTAGTTCCGAACATTTACTCAGACCTTCAAGGCTTCAGTTATTAACGTTCGATGTCTATGGTTAAACCTGGATGGATAAAATCAAAAACAAAAACAACAACAACAACAAAGATTTTTTTTCTATGGGGTGCTTGCAATATTCTCAGCCATCGAACGAACCTCTAAGTCATGTATGCGTGTACATGTGTATAATACAGTGTATCTGCTTATATTCATATAGTCCTTGAGGCGGCGGCAGCGGCTGTGAACTGGGTCCTTTTTTCTTTTGTCACAATTTCAAGAACATCCTATAGTTTTGCACCCTATGCGCGTCCTATGGTTTGGAGAATTATTGCCTTTATCTTCAACTGGTTGTCACACTTTCCGACTCGAGTCTTTGATGTCTTTTGGATTTAAAAAGAATGGGTAATGCGTTATGAAACAGGGTTAAGATATTTTTTTTTTTTCAGGCTTGAACTCATGTAATAATGATGACAATGGGGACTATTTCCATGGCACCCATCCAGAGAGCGTAGGTCACAGGGCACTTTACAACTTTTAATAAAATCTCTCTCTCTCTCTCTCTGTCTCTCTCTCTCTCTGTCTCACACACACACACACACACACACACACACACACACACACACACACACACACACACACACACACACACGCACGCACGCACGTATGCGCACACACACATTCACACATAGTGGCACACTGTTTCTCATACACAGACATATGCACTGCATAACGCAGTGACTAGGTCATTCGTACACGCGCAAGTGTGCAAGTGACACATGTTGCAAGTAAAGCAGTCACAGTATGTGACCCACGAACAAACATGTGTAATTTTGTCATGGATTCTACATGCCAATGCGGACTACACAGCAGGTCTATTTGTGATGAGACCTTGGCATGCTTATGCGTGCATATCTTTTATTATAAATAACACTCAATCCATTTCAAAGACCAGCGCTAACCAGTCCCCAGCAAATTACACAGACAGACAGACAGACAAACACACACACACACACACACGTACGCACGCACGCAGGCACAGCAGGGAGAGAGAGAGAGAGAGAGAGAGAGAGAGAGAGAGAGAGAGAGAGAGAGAGAGAGAGAGAGAAAGAAAGGGGCGCGAGAGAGAGAGAGAGATGAAATGAAATGAAATGATTTATTGCTATAAAGCGGTACAGCCTCCTTCGCAATATGGCGCGATGAACAATAGCACAACAAAACAATAAAATAATGCCGCGCGGTAAGTCCGACATGAAAACCATGGCGAACAATGTTCATTCTCCTCACAAGGCTGGCCTATGTCCCGTCCGTCAGGCAAGTCTCGTGAACACAGGCTGTCAGCCCAAGTAGAACTGGATCAGGCCGTATAGCGTCTCCATCTGCCGTGCTGCACGTGCTTGGATCTCGGCGTGTTGTTTACTGTCAGCACGTTTCCCTCTACGAAGACTGGCAGGTTTTTCACGCTCCTCTGTCAGCACGTTTTTGCTGTCCTGCTTGACAAACCTAAACACACACTCGCCGTCACCAGATGCAGCTGTACAAGAAAACTCGAGGACGAGATCGTCTGACTCACACATTAGAAGATCAGTATCTGTGGATCGCTGCATTGTCACTATCCTAAAGGATTTGTTTCTATCCTTGTCTCTCAATCGTTTTTGCACAGACCTATCTGTGAGGGTAGCGACATCACTTTTCACCATATTCGTACTGAAACCACCAACAGAAGTCTCGATCGCTGACTCGATGTCCGCATCAGAGTGCTGAATAATAGCCGTGTCACAGTTCATCGAGCCGAACGTGTCGCTGGTGCCGTGCATGTGGAGCACATCAGACGGTGCTTCGTCCTCGTCCTGCTCGCTGTCATTCCGGTTCGGCTGTGTAGTCAAAACGTGCTCCTGTGGGATGCATGTCTATGTTCCCTCAGCTCTATGTTCCCTCAGCTCTATGTTCCCTCAAGTCAAGTTACATGCTATGTCATGTCATGTCATAATGCCATGTCATATCATGCCATGTGCCATGACATATGCCATGCCATATTACATGACGTAAATATCTCTTGACTGAGGGAACATAGAGCTGAGGGAACATAGAGCTAATTCTCCTAACAAACCGCTCTATGTTCCCTCAGTTCTATGTTCCCTCAGCTGTATGTTCCCTCAATTCAAGTTACATGATGACCAGAGGTCAACTAATGGTCAGTGACCAGTGGTCAAGCAATGGTAAGTGTGACAGTGTTCAAGCAATGGTCAGAATGATCATTGGTCAAGCAATGGTCGGAGTGACCAGTGGTCAAGCAATGGTCAGAACGACCTGTGGTCAAGCAATGGTAAACTGACCAGTGGTCAAGCGTGAGTTTTATAATGAAAATGATGTGAGAGAGAGAGAGAGAGAGAGAGAGAGAGAGAGAGACCACTTGTCAGTTAGACCATTGCTTGACCACTGGTCAGTCTGACCACTGCTTTACCACTGGTCACTTTGACATGACATGACATGTTACTTGACTTGAGGGAACATAGAGCTGAGGGAACATAGAGCTGAGGGAACATAGAGCTGACCCCCTCCTGTGTACTTGACGTTTCCGACTGTGTGTCAGGTAAGAATGACGCATCCAGTGGGCGTACCGTGTCAAAGTCACACTCATGCTTTGCACTTGCCTGTTTCTGCTGCTGCTGTTTGGCCCTCTCCTGGTCTTGTCTAATCCGACTTGGTGGTTTTCTTCTGTAATATTGCACCCGTGTGTCGCGATTTAGGACGGGATCCGCCATATTTGTCGACAGTGGCGGGCCGGCAGGCTTGAGGCGTAACACAACCACCGTGCTGCCTGCTTCTCCCGCCACTTTCTAACTGGTCACCGTGTTGTCCGTCAGCAGGGCGGTTAGGATCTTCGCCACAGTCGCTGGAAGTCCAGTAACTGGCATGTTGACAATGAAATTAGTAAATTTACCACAGTTCTTTCAGTGGGCGCCCTGTTGCTTCGCTTCACGTCACGTGACCCCTCAGAGAGAGAGAGAGAGAGAGAGAGAGAGAGAGAGGGGGTGGGAGGGGAGAGAACAAAGTAAAATTACCAGCTCGACAGCATGGAAAGAAGACGTCTGAATAAGGAGCGAAGAATCAAGCTTAGTGCAAAACAAAAGAAAAAAAAAAAAAAGCACAGCAGTCACACACACACACACACACACACACACACACACACACATGGTCTAGAAGTTCTTGTGCGCTCTAGATTGATTTCAGCTCAAGAAGTCTTCTTCAGCGCTCCACAGCATCTACTTAATAAGTTAAAAAGTGTAGACTGCAAAGCATGCAAACTTGCTCTTGGAGTTCCCACACATACATGTAACAATGGCACTTATAATGAAATTGGAATCTTACCTTTGAACGAGTTTCGAAAAGTGTCCTCCTCTAAATTGGTTTTAAAGAACCTTTCACAAAACAGTTTCTGTGTACAATGAAGGATCTCTCAATTCAGAGACAGATTTTGCTAAAAGAGCAAAAGACAAAATCAACTAAATCTATTTAGTCATAAATATCTACTCTTCTAAAAAAAAAAAAACATTAACCAAAGTAAAATAGCTGTCAACTCGTCCTTTCCACCCATTCTCAAATGGAAACAAACCAAAGCAAATTATGACACAAACT
>JADBJO010006945.1:47500-50000 GCA_016801955.1 Conus betulinus
ATGAGAACTGCACTGAAATCCAGCAGCTTCTAGAGGAAAAACGTGGTGCTTTCAAAGCGCACAATGACGACCCACAGTCGACAGCAAAGAACGACGCGCTGAGAAACATCCGCAGAAACATCCAGCAAAAGCTGAGCCAGATGCAAGACTCCTGGCTGAGCAACAAAGCTGATGAGATCAGGGCTTAGCAGACAGGAATGACATAATGGCTTGAGAGAAGTCTACGGCCCCACCACCTCGGGCTCATCTCCACTTCTCAGTGCAGATGGATCAACGCTGATCACAGATAAAGAGAAAAATACTAGAGAGATGGGCTGAACACTTTGATAACGTATTGGACCGCCCACCACCATAAACAATAAAACCATCGATCGACTACCCCAAATTCCGATCGATGAGACGCTGGAAACCGTACAACTTTGGAGGAGCCCAGAAAGCAATTCGTCTGTTATCCAGTGGCAAAGCGCCTGGCTTAGACGCAACCCCAGCTGAAGTCTACAAAGAGGGTGGTGCGGCTCTGGTGAACAAACTTCATCAGCTCCTTCAGATCAGATCATATGGCAGCACGAAACAGTTACTCAAGACCTTAAAGATGCCTCCATTGTTCATCTCTACAAACGCAAAGGAAACCGTAAGGTCTGCGACAACTATCGTAGAATCTCCCTGCTATCCATCGCAGGCAAGATCCTGGCTAGAGTTCTACTCAACCGGCTCATCACATATCTTGAGCAATGGTCCCGCGTTCTTTCCGGTACTGCGAGTCAGTGTGGCTTCCGAAAGAACGCGGGGGACCATCGACATGGTGTTTGCTGCCAGACAGCTTCAAGAAAAGTGTCGGGAACAGAATGTCGACCTGTACTCCACCTATGTTGAGCTGACCAAAGCCTTTGACACTGTCGTAGGGAGGGGCTTTGGAGAATTATGGCGAAGTACGGGTGCCCCAGAAAGTTCATTGCCATCGTACGCCAGCTTCACGACGGCAAGCTGGCCAGAGTCCAAGACAACGGCGAGACATCTGAACCGTTCTGTCTCAAACGGAGTGAAGCAGGGTTGTGTTCTCGCTCCCACCCAGTTCAGCCTCATGTTCTCGGCTATGTTGACTGACGCATTCAGTGACGCAGAGATAGGCATCGTCATCAAGTACCGCACAGGTGGACCAGTCTTCAATCTCAGGAGACTTCAAGCGAAAACCAAGGTCTCGATGGACACTGTCAATGACTTCCTCTTCGCGGGACGACTGTGCCCTCAACGCTGTCTCAGAAGCCACAACGCAACACAGTGTTGACAAGTTCTCTTCTGCTTGCAACAACTTCGGCTTGACAATCAGTACGAAAAAGACTGAAGTGATGCACCAGCCAGCCCGGGAAAGCCATACGTTATGCCAGTCATCACCATCACTGGACAGCAACTGAACGTGATGGATAAGTTCACCTACCTAGGCAGCACTCTGTCCAGAAACGTTGTCATCGACGATGAGGTGAATGCCCGGCTCGCCAAAGCTAGTGCCGCTTTTGGTAGACTTCCACAAGAATGTAAGGAACAGGAGAGACATCACTCTAGAGACGAAGATTAAGGTGTATCGGGCCATAGTTCTCACCACACTGCTCTATGGCTGTGAAACATGTACGGTTTACCAGCGTCACGCAAGGAAACTCAACCATTTCCATACCACCTGCCTCAGAAGACTCATGGGCATTAAGTGGCAAGACAAGATTCCGGACACTGAAGTGCTCACTTGTGCTGGCCTGCAAAGCATCTTCACCATCCTGATGCAGTCACAGCTTCGCTGGGCAGGTCATGTAGTCCGCATGCCAGACCATCGGCTGCCAAAGAGACTACTGTTTGGCGAACTACAAGAAGGCAAACGCTCTCACGGAGGCCAGAAAGAAGCGTTTCAAAGACGACCTCAAATCTTCCCTGAAGCCTTCAACATCAGCCACACAACATGGGAGCAGACTGCCCAGGACAGAGACGGGTGGCGATCAGTTGTCCGCAAAGATGCAGAGACCTGTGAAGTAACAGAACTGCTGCAGCTGAGCAGCGCAGGATGATCAGGAAGACCAGTGTCAACAGATCTCCAACTGCCGCCACCATCCTCTGTCCGTACTGTGATAGGTCTTTCCGGGCAGAGATCGGCCTGACCAGTCATCTATGCACTCACCCCCGACCCCAGGATGACTAGATGGTCTTCGTCGTCTCGACGGACAAGTGTGTGTGTGTGTGTGTGTGTGTGTCCCTGTGTATGTCTCTCTCTCTCTCTCTCTCTCTCTCTCTCTCTCTCTCTCTCTCTCTCTCTCTCTCTCTCTCTCTCTCTCTCTCTCTCTCTGTGCCAGCAGATTTATCTGCCTTATAACCTATACACCAATGACTGTCTGGCGTTTTCTCTTATTATGTTTTCTCGGTCTCGGTCTGTTTGTATTTCATTCTCTCTCTCTCTCTCTCTCTCTCTCTCTCTCTCTGTGTGTGTGTGTGTGTGTGTGTGTGTGTGTGTGTGTGTGTG
>JADBJO010006945.1:55000-62500 GCA_016801955.1 Conus betulinus
CGTAGGTTTTATACCAGGAGCCAACGACCAGTGTTTCTGGTGGACAAGTAATAATGCCTGTTTTGAAGGTGAAATTGTAGATGAGAACAAATACTTCGATATTCGGGCGTGCCAATAGTCATGCGTTTAATTGTTTAACAAGTCAGTAGTCTGACGTTTAACTGTTTAATGATTCAATAATCTTAATGTCAAATATTTGACGTGTCAGTCAGTAGTCTGACGTTTAATTGCTTGTTGAATTGTTTAATATCTCAGTAGTCTGACGTTTAATGTTGTTTGTTTAATTGTGTAGCGTCTCAGTAGTATGAGGTTTATTGTTTAGCGTCTCAGTAGTCTGAGATTTAATTGTTTAGCGTGTCGGTAGTCTGACGTTTAAATGTTTAATTGTTTAGCGTCTCAGTAGTCTGAGGTTTAATTGTTTAGCGTCTTGGTTGTCTGACGTTTAATTAATTGTTTAACGTTTTAGTAGTCTGACGTTCAATTGTTTGTTCAGTTGCTGAACGTGTCTGTCGTCTGACGTTTAATTGTTTATGCAATTGTTTAACGTTTCGGTACCCTGACGTTTAATATTTTGTTTATTATTTAACGTGTCAGTCATCTGACGTGTGATTGGTTAATCGTTTGATGTATCAGTAGTTTGACTTTTAATTGCTTGTTTGATTATTTAACGTCTCAGTAACTTAACACTTAATGTCTGCTTAATTGCAGAACGTGTTAGTAGTCTGTCGTTTAGTGGTTTGTTTAATTGTTCGTTCGTTCGTGCGAACCATCAGCTCCCACTGGAGCAAAAGGCCATCAACAACAATCCGCCAGCGTGCTCTGTCCTGGGCTGCCCTTTCCAATTCTCTCCAGGTGTATCCCGCTCTCTCTTCCTGTCTGCATCCAAGGTCTCTCCTCCGTTGATTCCTAGGTCTTCCCCTTCTTCCTGTCCCTGTGGGTTCCAGCGCAGAGCATTAATACGTTTAATGGTCCGGCAGTCCAGAACGCTATCAGAAAACTGCAGCCCACAGTTTACAGTCCGGAATACTACTGACTGTGGCGCTGGCACCGTCGTAGCCGTGGTGACAGAATATGGTAGTAGACTGTACATTTCTTATCAAGGACGATGATGCTCCTGTTAACTCACAGGTTTGTCCCTCCCATTGACGACGATTTGCTGCAACGATCATGAAAAGACAAGAGATATTTCCCAATCTTCTGAGCCTGACGTAAGGTAGAAAGAAACTCGTAGAGAGCGTGGCAGCAGAGAGTCCTCAAGAAGAGAAGCCCCCTTCAAGCAGTGTGTTTCGGCCCTTATCTCCTGACACTCTAGGGGGGGGTGGCCACACCCGGTTCATGACTCCGGATGTCCCCTCTGCTGCCCCCTTTTTCCCATCTTGGGACGAGTCATGGCTGGGATTCGAACCCATGACCCTCTGGACATGCTCATTTTCCACTTAATGACTCGCACTCTAACCACTGAGCCACTGGGGCTCCTGATATTTGTAGGGAAATCTAAGCTCATTTAAGGTTTCTATCTACATTTTAGAGTGTTTCCTGTTCATTTCTATTATTACAAGGAATACCTTCTGTAGAATAAGGTACTGTTTTTCTCTCCAATACAGTCATATTCCTAGACTTAGTAGATAGATATATAGATAGACACAGACAGCAAAAAAGACAGATAAACATACAGATCTCTTGTATTTCTTGTATCATCATTGTGGGCCTGATAATACTTTGGGTGTCGGTGGGGCACAGACAGAGACACAGAGGACCGCAAATCTCGTGATTCTCATACCTGTCTATTAAACAGACCGTGGTACAGATCAAAGAAGTAGACAAGGCAGGATCAGAATCTCAGCATGTTTCTCCCACTATCCACCTCTGTCAGGGCTCCACTTGTTAGCAGCAGGCACCTAGTCTCTGTCAGGGCTCCGCTTGTTAGCAGCAGGCACGTAATCTCTGTCAGAGTTCCGCTTGTTAGCAGCAGGCAACAAATATCTGTCAGAGCTCCACTTGTTAGCAGCAGGCACCTAATCTCTGTCAGGGCTCCACTTGTTAGCAGCAGGCACGTAATCTCTGTCAGAGTTCCGCTTGTTAGCAGCAGGCAACAAGTATCCGTCAGAGTTCCACTTGTTAGCAGCAGGCGCTAATCTCTGTCAGAGTTCCACTTGTTAGCAGCAGGCACCTAATCTCTGTCAGAGTTCCGCTTGTTAGCAGCAGGCAACTAATCTCTTCCACATGAGAGAATGGTTGAATTGGCTGGGCTGCTGCCATCTCTCTGAGAGGACATCGGCCTGCTTCTTATCTGCTGCGCGATGAGATCAGTTCGCTGCCTGCCTGTAGGCGTTGTCCACGGGTGAACCACTCTGTAGGCTTTGTCCACAGATGAACCTCCCTGTAGGCTGTGTCCACAGGTGAACCACTCTGTAGGCTGAGTCCACAGGTGAACCACTCTGTAGGCTTTTTGTCCACAGGTGAACCACTCTGTAGGCTTTGTCCACAGGCGAACCACCCTGTAAGCTTTGTCCACAGGCGAACCACCCTGCGGGCTTTGTCCACAGGTGAACCACCGTGTTCACATGAGCTCCGGACGTGCCACTTTTGCCACTCAGGACAAGCGAGAACACACAACATGCAACACAGTCTGCTCTGCCATGTCCTGGCCTGCAAGTCTGCTTTGTTGTTGCAGGGAGGAATGGCGGGAGAGGCAGGGCGTCGCTGGCCTGTGAGACGACGGGGCAGCCAGCTGGCTGATACTGCCAGCACAGTAAACGGTCAAGGAGTGAACCATCTTTTTGTAGGGCAGTACTATTTCTGGTCTGAGTAATTCATCATCCTGAGAGCCTTTCAGCTTAGCGTAGCAGCGTCCAGTAATTCAAACTTGTGATTGTTTTTGTACCCCCAGTTTTTGTAGAACAGGGAGTACTTTAGAATGGGAACAAAAAATGCTCTGTGTGTGTGTGTGTGTGTGTGTGTGTGTGTGTGTGTGTGTGTGTGTGTGTGTGTGTGTGTGTGTGTGTGTGTCCATGGTCAAAATGTGTTCCACTCGCTCCAGACAAAACTACTGGACCGATCTTTCTGAAATTTGTAGGCATGTTCATTATGGGTCACTGATGATGCCCGATGTTTTTTAGTTTACCGCTATATCCGTCACTCATGGCTGTAACGACCTGTAACGGTCATTATGGAACATCTAAGAAAGTACAAGGCCGATCTTTGTGAAATTAACAGGTATGTTCATTATGAGTCACTGATGATGCCCGATGTTTTAGTTTACCCCGTTATAGCCGTTACTAACGGCTGTAATGGCCTGTAATGGTTTTTTTCTTCTTTATGGAATATCTCAGAAGGTACTGGGCCGATTTTTTCTGAAAATTTGTAGTTAAGTTCATTATGGGTTACGGATAATGCCCAATGTTTTAGTTTACCGTTATAGCCGTTACTAATGGGACGGCTGTAACAGCCTGTAACAGTTTTTTCTTCTTTATGGAATATCTCAGAGAGTACTTGGCCGATCTTTGTGAAAATTGGCAGTATGTTCACTGTGGGTTACGAATGATGCCCGATGTTTTAGTTTACCGTTATAGCCGTTACTAACGTTACTAACGGCTATAACGGCGCATAACGGTTTTTCTTCTTTATGGAATCTTTCAGAAAGCACATCGTCGTCGATCTTTCTGAAAATGTGTAGGTATGTTCATTATGGGTCACAGATGATGGCCGATGTTTTACTTTACCGCTATACCCTTTACTAACGGCTATAATGGCCCATAACGGTTTTTCTTCTTTATGGAATATCTCAGAAAGTACTCGGCCGAACTTTCTGAAAATTTGTAGATATGTTCATTATGGGTCACGGATGATGCCCGATGTGTTATTTTACCATAATAGCAGTTACTAAGGGCTATAACGGCCCATAATGGTTTTCTTCTTTATGGAAAATCTCGGAAAGTAATTGGCCGATCTTTCTGAAAATTTGTAAATATGTTCATTACAGGTCACGGATGGAGGCCGATGTTCACCAGAATAGCCATTACTAACGGCTACACCAGCCCGAAAGACCGTTTTTCATTATAGGTCACGGATGAAGGCCGATGTTCGCCAACGGCTATTCCTGCCCAAGACCGTTTTTCCTCCTTATGGAATATCTCACACGTATTCAGGATAAACTAGGAGTACGTTTATATGCTTTGCAATATTGCTTTTTTTCAACCATTTTTTTTTTTCAATCCCTGGTTACTGCAGCCCATAGACCGTCTCTTTTACAATTACATTTTATTTTATAATTCATTTAAAAAGATTGTATATCTATTCTTACTTTTAATCGTAATTGATTGCTCATATTTGTCTTTTTGAGATGTTTCTCATGAGTAAGAGGATTTTCAATGGGCGAGGTGTGTGTGTGTGTGTGTGTGTGTGTGTGTGTGTGTGTGTGTGTGTGTGTGTGTGTGTGTGTGTGTGTGTGTGTGTGTGTGTGTGTGTGTGTGTGTGTGTGTGTGTGTGTGTGTGTGTGTGTGTGTGTGTCCATGTCTGTCCGTGTGTGTGTGTGTGTGTGTGTGTGTGTGTGCGCGCGCGCGCGTGTGTGTGCGTGTTTGCATTTTATAAGTGTTTCTTAAACAGCAGGATCCAGTACCAAGCCTGACGAGCGCTTTCTAGAGCGAAACAGGACAGATGCCGTGCTGGTCCACTGGTTTCCACTTCTGATGGACAATGGTTTCACGGTGTGCACCAACTGAAGAGTGTTTCTGGCACCGCCTTCCTGTCCACTGGTGAATGTCCATGGCTTTGTCAGGACACGTAGCTCCTCCGCCTTAATGGAAGTTCTGTGCTAATCACTTGTTTACTTTCCTTTTTTTTTTTTTTTTTTTTTTTTTTTTTTTTTTTTTCAATAGCTTTCATCGACTCCGTCTCTTTTCAGTGTTTGTCTTTCTTTCACTGACGTTATTTTTATGTATTTATTTATTATTTCGTTTACTTATTTATCGCTGTCATGAACCGTTCTCCTGTGTCCGTGTTCTGGAACTTCTTTTACACTTTTTTCTGACACAATAGTGGTGTGTGTGGGTAGGGGTTGGGCGTGATAATTTTAAAAAAAAAAAAAATCTCAATCTAGAATGGCTACTTGATGTTTTTTTTTTTTTGAGTTAAGGATCGTCGATACCGTTTTTGCTACCTGTTGTTTTGTAGTTGTTGTTGTTGTTGTTGTTTCAGAATGCAGCCCTTTTCAGGATGTGACCTTGTTTTCAGAACGTTTACCTTTTCACCAGTTGGATATCTACAGCCCTAAAAAGGTTCTGTGTGCTGCGGTTGGGTAAGAATCACAAAACCTGTTAAAACCTTCACGTCTGTATCTATTTAACTCAGGTTTGATATTCTAGGGGACATATTTTTATCACGAAGCATTTCTTTATTTTCGTTCCACTCTGTCTTTGAAAACTGAGGGCATCTGGAACATGTTTTTCATTCCAACAGTATTGGACAGAGATGTCTTTGAATTTGAAAATTTAGGGCATCTGGAACATGTTTATTTTAACAGTATTGGACAGCAATGTCTTGCAAAACAGAGGGCAGCGTTTGTTTGTTTTTTTTTTTATTTATAAAACAGTAGGGACAGAAAAGTCTTTTTGAAAACAGAGGGCAGCATGTTTATATTATAACAGTATTGGACAGAAATGTTTTTGAAAACAGAGGGCAGCATGTTTTTTTTTATCATACAATAGCAGTATTGGACAGAAATGTCTTTTTGAAAACAGAGGGCAGCATGTTTTTATTATAACAGTATTGGACAGAAATGTCTTTTGAAAACAGAGGGCAGCATGTTTTTTATAACAGTATTGGACAGAAATGTCTTTTTGAAAACAGAGGGCAGCATGTTTTATTTTTATCATACCAATAGCAGTATTGGACAGAAATGTCTTTTTGAAAACAGAGGGCAGCATGTTTTTTATTATAACAGTATTGGACAGAAATGTCTTTTTGAAAACAGAGGGCAGCATGTTTTTATTTTTATATAACCAATAGCAGCATTGGACAGAAATGTCTTTTTGAAAACAGAGGGCAGCATGTTTTTATTATAACAGTATTGGACAGAAATGTCTATTTTGAAAACAGAGGGCAGCATGTTTTTATTATAACAGTATTGGACAGAAATGTCTTTTTGAAAACCAGGGCAGCAGTTTTTATTATAACAGTATTGGACAGAAATGTCTTTTTGAAAACAGAGGGCAGCATGTTTTATTTTGATCATACCAATAGCAGTATTGGACAGAAATGTCTTTGAAAACAGAGGGCAGCATGTTTTTATTATAAACAGTATTGGACAGACACGTCTTTGTAAACTGAGGGCATTGGATACATGTTTTTATAATAACAGTATTGAACAGACAAGCACTGAGATGCACTGAAATGGATTTTTCTCTTCTCACAGATGCTTCTTTCGATTTTATTGAAAACGGGTACAGAAAAATACACTGGGTAAAGAAAAAAAATGCGGTATTTCTATTCAGTTACATAGTAACCTTACTAGTACGAGCATATTGATGAGATTTTTTTTTTCCATTCCAAAATAACGATTTGAATTCAGAACAATTGGCCAACACAAGGTAACAACAGCATGACATTAATAAAGGCTGTCCCATATGCGAAACATAACTAACATAAAGCAATAAAACAATGGAATGTATTGAAGCTGTCAAATCAGCAAACATACTAAAACGTTTTTTTTTTCACACAGTAAAGAAAATGACAATGACAATCCAGAATCGATTTGGTCATGAAATAATGATTGTCATTATAGCTAACAGAAACCAGTATAACAATGGAGTTAACTGGCACGGCCAAAAGGCACACATGCCAAATCAACTGTTGTTTTTTTTCACAAGTTAAAAGACATGCATAATACAGTCCATTAACGACCGATCTTAAAGTAATGATAGTTATTGTTTCTCCTTGAGGGAAGATGGAAAAAGAGCTCTAAGGTATGCCCAGAGAATCTGCAGCAGCTCCAGGTAAACCTCTGGTTCTCCCAGCAATACAGTTCCACTTCACTGTATGATCTCTCGGCACGGAATCATTTCTTTCTGCGACCATTGTTAAGAAGATAAGCGAAAGTAATAAACAAAGAAACGGTATCATACAAAATAATTGCTAGAACAGTAAAATGAACTGGTTATCATATTTTGCATGTGTCCGTTTGTGATATATATATATATATATATATATATATATATATATATATATATATATATATATATATGAGAGAGAGAGAGTATAAGTAAACATATACATCGATGACTACTTGCATTTATATACAGTAATATGCTGCAGACGACAGCAAAAGCCATGGACAGTTTGTTTTTAAAACACATTGTTAACACAGCAGCTTTCCTGTGCTACTAGGCGGCATGTTCCGTGGAGGAAACAGCGTTATTTCAAATGAAACCGCTTTGCCGACAGGCCCAGTCGATTCCACGACGCTGCATCATATGTAGAAAGGGAAGAAAACAAAGATATTTA
>JADBJO010006945.1:67500-70000 GCA_016801955.1 Conus betulinus
TTTTCGGTAACAATCATGGAATTATAAAACAGAAACTGGACTTTTTGTGTGCATTCATCTCCATTGGAATAGACCTTTGAACTCTTGCCGTGGATGCCTTCAATAGCAGTCAAAGGACTGTTAAATTTTCACAAGGTCTTTCATGTATATGCTTTCGAAAGCAGTTGAAAGATTTTGAAAATTAAACTGGGACATTTGAGAGTGTGTGGCTTGATAGAAATGAAAAGGATTATTCTACTACCTCGCTCTCAAGGAAACTGTCTAACACTTCCATCGCCTACTCAAATTTGAAACCGAAAGTTAATGATTATGTCAAAGACCTCTGGCAGGAGGACTGGAATACGCAGACGGATAAACAACTTTTCCAGATCTGTCCAGACCTAAGAGTTCGTCTCATCTACATCTGGGGGTCGCAAAAAAAAAAAAAAAATGCTGGCTGCACACTCGTCTTATTCGTATCTTTCAAAGTCTTTTAAAGAGTGAAGAAGCTCCGTGTTGCATTCCTCGTCATACACCACTCACAATCAAACTTATTCTTTTAGAGTGTTGGGACTTGCATGATGTGAGACAGAACCATTTTACAGCAGACTCCATGAAAACTTTGTTCAGAGATCCCCCCCCCCCCCCCCCCCCCCCTCCTGATTTAATCTTTGGACTTCTGAGGGCGATTAACATCTTTCATCTGACCTGAGATTTTACATCGGAAAGATTTTTTTTTAAAGAGAACTTCAGGTGTGTTTTTAGAAGGTGTGTTTCAAGGGTTGTGTGAATGAATGACTTGTTGAGTTGACTTCAACGCGGTGACAGCCCTGATATGGCCCTTTGCGGTCGGCTGGGCTCTAAGCACCATGACCTTACCTTACCTTTCGCTCTCTTGAGCCCCCAAGAGACTGACTTACCCGCGCCCAGGCTTGAGCATTAATCGCTTTCCAGGCAGGCAGGGTTTACGGGAGGATCGAACCACCCAAGGCATTCCATGAGCTCGGGGCATTCTGCCAGGGGCTGGTCGTGCATGGCTGATTGGTGGCAAGAACAGAACACACAGTCAGCAATGTAGTCCACCCCGTCACCAGCCCACCTCGCCCACCCTCCACCGGTCAGTACATCGGACACCCGTTCACGTTATGGGGAGCGATGGGCATTCCTCTCTCTCTCTCTCTCTCTCTCTCTCTCTCACTCACACACACACACACACACACACACACACACACACACACACACGCACACACACACACACACACACACACACACACACACACACACACACACACACACACACACACACACACACACGCACGCACGCACACACACACACACACACACACACACACACACACACACACGCACGCACGCACATACACATACAAGTACACACACACACACACACACACACACACACACACACACACACACACACACACACACACGCACGCACATACACACACACACACACACACACACACACACACACACACACACACACACACACGCACGCACGCACATACACATACAAGTACACACACACACACACACACACACACACACACACACACACACGCACGCACGCACATACAAGTACACACACACACACACACACACAAGTACACACACGCACTTACACATGCACACATACGCACAGACGCACGCACGCACGCACGTCCACACACACACACACACACACACACACACACACACACACACACACACACACACGCACACACACACACACGCACGCACGCACGCACTCACGCACCATCCCCACCTCCCCTTCTTCTGATGCCATCAAAAACGAGTAACCATTTCTATTTCAGTGTTGTAGACAGATATCCCACGGGATACCACTGCTATGTCACTGTTTATAGACAGATATCCCACGGGATACCACTGCTATGTCACTGTTTATAGACAAGATATCCCACGGGATATCACTGCTATGTCACTGTTTATAGACAGATATCCCACGGGATATCACTGGTATGTCAGTGTTTATAGACAGATATCCCACGGGATATCACTGGTATGTCAGTGTTGTAGACAGATATCCCACGGGATATCACTGGTATGTCACTGTTTATAGACAGATATCCCACGGGATATCACTGGTATGTCACTGTTTATAGACAGATATCCCACGGGATATCACTGATATGTCAGTGTTGTAGACAGATATCCCACGGGATATCACTGATATGTCAGTGTTGTAGACAGATATCCCACTGGATACCACTGGTATGTCACTGTTTATAGACAGATATCCCACGGGATATCACTGATATGTCAGTGTTGTAGACAGATATCCCACGGGATATCACTGATATGTCAGTGTTGTAGACAGATATCCCACGGGATACCACTGGTATGTCAGTGTTGTAGACAGATATCCCACGGGATACCACTGGTATGTCACTGTTTATAGACAGATATCCCACGGGATACCACTGCTATGTCACTGTTTATAGACAGATATCCCACGGGATACCACTGCTATGTCACTGTTTAT
>JADBJO010006945.1:85000-100000 GCA_016801955.1 Conus betulinus
AAACCGGGCGTCACATGGCAACATATATGTCACACAGTAAACAACTTCTATGTCATACGATAAAGAGCTTCAACCCCAAAACACTGTTCAGTGGATGGAAAAATTCCGAGCTTTCCACCATCGGACACTTAGCATTACGATAACAAGTAATGGATATAGTAATGCCATCGACAGCCGACCGCAAAGGGCCAGATCAACGATGAAAAGTCCAACACGACAATTGTGCAAAAAAAAAAAAAAAAAGCTAATTGTGGAATTTTTTTCCCGCTTTTTTTGTTTGTTTTTTTTTTTTTTTTTTTGGCAGATGAAGAGGACAGCGTGAAACACCCAAAAAAATGAAGAGGTGGATTTCGACCTTAGAGAACAGAAAAAGTTAAAAAAAAAAAAAAAAAAAGGGGGGGGGGGGGGGGGGGGGGGGGGGGGGGGGGGAAGTCACCGCCTTAGGTTCTTCATCGATAACTGATGCCACAAAAAAGACAGTTGCGCCAAAGACTCTCAACAACTGACCACCTTACATGGCGATTTTTTTTTTATTTTATTTTTTTACTCCCACTGTTTTTATAGAGAACAGGAAGTACTTTACAATGGGAACGAAGAAATACTGTCTGTGTGTCTGTGTGTGTGTGTGTGTGTGTGTGTGTGTGTGTGTGTGTGTGTCCATCCACGGTCAAAATGTATTCCACTCGCTCTAGAAAAACCTTCTGGGCCCATCTTTCTGAAAATTTGTAGGTATGTTCATTATGGGTCTTAGATAGATGATGCCCGATGTTTTAATTTACCAGAATAGTCGTTACTAACGGCTATAAATAATAATTGAAAAAAAAAACCCAGTCCAATAAGGGAAATAACCATTGCACAGTCGAGTTTTTTCTTCCACTAACTGGAAATTGTCTCCCCTGTCTGTCACTGCACTGGGAGTACGTTTATATGCTTAGCATCTTGTTTTAACTTACAAACAGGTGTGGTCATTCAGGCCGACGTCAATCGGGTTCCCAACATAGAACGCTGTCATGCACTGCATGAGGGGTGCACAGCTCAGATAATCTGGAATCGTACGAACAGAAGAAGGGAGAACGATTTGACATAGACTGGTTCAGAGCAGCACACACGACCTCCACCACCACCTCTCTCTCTCTCTCTCTCTCTCTCTCTCTCTCTCTCTCTCTCTCTCTCTCTCTCTCTCTCTGTGCTGCATCTTTGTTTTCTCTTTCTGTGTCACTCTTTCACTCGCTCTTCCCTCTTCTATTCCTATCCAAAACACACACACACACACACACACACACACACACACACACACACACACGCACACACACATGGGCGCATCTGTGCATGCACGCACACACACACACACA
The DNA here is from genome assembly GCA_016801955.1 of Conus betulinus. Classification (NCBI taxonomy): domain Eukaryota; kingdom Metazoa; phylum Mollusca; class Gastropoda; order Neogastropoda; family Conidae; genus Conus; species Conus betulinus. The sequence continues at coordinate 86,353 of JADBJO010006945.1, forward strand.
GATGGGCGCATCTACACACACACACAACACACACACACACACACAGATGGGCGCATCTACACACACACACACACACACACACACACACACTGGGCACATCACACACACACACACACACATCGGCGCATCTGCGCGCGCACACACACACACACACACACACACATATATATATAGATATAAATAAATAAATATATAAATATATATATATATATATATATATATATATATTGGGGGAAAAACAAGTGCAGGTTAACAATTCTTCCATCATTAAAATAATGACTTGGCAAAGATTCGAAATTAAAAAAAAAAAAATAATATATATATATATATATATATATATATATATATATATATATATATATATATATATATATATGGGCGCATCTACACACACACACACACACACACACACACACACACCCCCGGGCGCATCTCTGCTCACACACACACACACACACACACACACACACACACACACACACACGTGCACCAGCACTGGCAAATCCCAAACACTCACCGCAATAAGAGATACCCTGGTCCAGCCCATGCATCATCTGTTGGCTCTCCGGAACGAGCCGACAATGAAGAGGGGAGCTCCCACAACGCTGCAACCTCTTCAAAGACCTGTCCACGTCACACATCAACGTCACATCATGGCGTCACCGACCTACAGTAGCCACTGGCCCACTTCAGAGACCTTGTTATAGTCACACAACCGCCCAACAACCTTTTCGAGTTATTTTACTGCTCTGCAGACGCGTGATAGTCATGCAGCTGCTTTAAAGGCCGATGGTAATTAAACAACTGCTTCATTAGACCTGTAATGCTCATTAAACTCATTCAAAATCATCCAAACGCCTCACGTACCTTCTATAGTCGTTTTTACTGCCTCGTAGACGTGTAACAGTCATGTAGCTGCTTTGAAGATCTACGATAATCAAGTAGCCGCTTCACAGACGTGCAATACTCATGTAGCTACCTTATACATCTATCATAGTCATTTCAACTGCATCAAAGACTTAGCATACCTGTGTCCTTGCTTAGAGAGACCTGCAATAGTCATTTGACTCGGTGAAGGATCTATGACTGTCATGTGAAGGATCTACGATTGTCATGTGAAGGATCTATAATTGTCATGTGAAGGATCTATCATTGTCATGTGAAGGATCTAGTATTGTCATGTGAAGGATCTAGTATTGTCATATGAAGGATCTATAATTGTCATGTAACAGCTTCATAGAACTACAACAATCATTCCACTCTTCCCAAAGCCCCGTAAGTCACGCAGCTGCTTCATAATCCCATAATAGTCATATATACAATAGACAATTTCTATAGAGCCCATCCTAACAACGTAGGCTACAGGGCGCTTACAAGTTTTAACAATATCATCTAAAAATGTATGCAGGACTTGCGCGCGCGCGCGCGCGCGCGCCACACACACACACACACACACACACACACACACACACCGTCATCTAACTCCTCCTAACTACTGCAGAAGTTATCGTACTTCTTCAAAGATATACAGTCGTCATGTGACTTCTTCAAACACCTGTCATGGTCATATTACTATTTTGAAGACCTACAATCGTCATAAACACCTTCAAACACCTATGATATATTACTGCTTCAAAAACCTATAATAATGGGCGCGTATGTCACTCAAATACGTACAATGGTCTCACCACGGCTTCAAAGACCTATAGTAGTCATGTAACTCCTTCAAACACATAAATTACGACAGTCGCGTAATCTCTGTTACAGATAATGATGAGATTAACGTCCCATCGGCCTGAGGCCCTTAAGGACACGGTTCCTGCAGACATAGGTCTGCATCATCGTGGCAACTGCTGTCGCCTGGCAGTAGTGGGTAGGTTTCAATGGGGGTCGTCGCCTTTCTCTCTCTGAGCTCGTGTTCCTCTTGAACGTTGGTTCATTTCTGGTTGTGTTCTTCTTGAATTTTGGTTCAAGTTTGGTCGTATTGCTCTTGAACGTTAGTTCGATTCAGGTTGTTTGGTCGACCGACGATGGGCGTCGGTGTGTGTTGCTGCTGTCCCCCGAACATCGGACTGTCTTCAGGACCACCGGGCGGCCTTCTTCATGCTCGGGTGGCGATGGTCCTGTGCCGCGTGAGGCCGCCTCAAGGAGGGAGCAGGACGAAAGTCACTGGAGCGCTGCGTAAGTCCTTAAAACTTGGCAGGTACTCGTTGACTGCGGCCGTGAGGGGGCTATTTTCAGCCCCAACCCCATAAGGAGTGCCCCCATGTCTGTCACCCCACAAAACAGCACGGTATTCCAGGCCACGCTAGTCACAGTCAGGCAGGACTCCTTCGCCGATCGCCCCACATCTCCAGGAGCCCGTTCCACGGCGACACAGGCCAGACCCGCCGTCACCCACATGGCTGGAAGGTTGTCTGCGCCGCCCGACACTGACCTCTCACATCAGAGTCCCTCAAAGGACAGCTGTCACCTCTCCCCTGGCGTCCGCTGTTGTGCCACACTCGCAGCGAACTGGCGTGTAAACTGGAAGAGCTGTCCTTTAAATCCTTCAAGGACCTACCACAGTCCCTCAACTGTTTCATGTACCTTGATTCAACATGTAACACCTTCACTTTCGTTGTGCTGAGTGAGTGTTGTTTATCTTGCCTGAGGAAGACCTAAGGGTCGAAAAGCGTCGTGTTTCGTTTTGTGATTCGTGGCAGAGTTATCTTAAACTTCTTTTTTTTTTTTTTTTTTTTTTTTTTTTTTTTTTTTTTAATTTTAGTTTTCCGGCTGCAGTCGCCTCACCTTGCAACTAAGAGTACCCTATGTGTGTCAAATTCAAGTGTTTCCTCCTTCTATTACAATAGTAACAGAACTAACCACATCAAAAAACCATTGCATGTTACAACAGGAAATGAATAATGATAGCTTTGTTTTGTATAACCGACTTTTACCAGTAACTTTAACACGTGCTTGTGGTATCTACAAATGAAACGTTGAACACATCTAGTTACACTGTCCAAATTATCATCAGACCAGGTTCTCTCCCTTGCTCCAAACTTGATCAGGAAACATACGCCCAGTAACTTGTAAATTGTACACTTTGCCGGGAATAAAATGAACGATTTTTGAAAACTGCACGCTAGTTTATTGCTCAGAGCAAAACACCTGTAAAGACCGAAAACAAACTGTGATCATCTGAATCAAAGCAAAGAAACTTGAAAGAAAACGATTGACTCTACTATTCATATCCCAATAATGATCGCAAGGCTGCTTCACATAAAATGTTCTAGTTAGCTTTATTCGAAACTAAGCTCTCTCTCTCTCTCAAACTGTCTCTCTCTCTGTAGCGTGAAAGCAAAGAAACTTTAATTGCCAAGGGTTTATAGCTTTGCACGCAGTTCATTTTCACTTTATTTTCCCAATGATGTGTTTCGTTTTCCATAGCTCTGCTCGAACTGTCACATAAATGTTCTAGTTAGCTCTTCAAAGTATCGAAACTAAGCTCTCTCTCTTTTGCATATGTCATTTTTTTTTTTTTTAGTTTCCTCTCTATCTCTCTCCTCTCTCCTCTCTCTCTCTCTCTCTCTCTCTCTCTCTCTTGTAGCGTGAGGAGCGTATAGCGTGGGTTTAATTGCCAGCAAGGGTTTATAGCTTTGCACGCAGTTCATTTTCACTTTATTTTTCTCTTTTAGTACAATGACCCGGCGAGATGTTGTTGTGTTGATGTTTTTGTTTTCCATAGCTCTGTCGAACTGTACCTCTATTAAATAACAAAAAAATGTGCTCGTGTATGTACTTGCTCTGCCTGTAGTCAAAGTATACCGTATAAGCTCTGTGTATATCCTTCTTTGCATATGTCATTTTTTTTTTTTAGTTTTATATCAAAGACCTATGGTAGTCACGTCAGCACTTTATACATCTATAGTAGTCGTGCAACTGATTTGCCCAAAGTAGTCAAGTCAAGTAACTGCTTCAAACAACTTTAACGACCTGTAATAATTATGTAACTGCTTCGAAGACTTATAACATTCACATTACTGCTGCTTCAAAGACCTGTGACTGCCACATAACTGCTTCAAAGGTCTGTAATAGCCATGTAACCGCCTTTAAGACTGATAATAACAATAATCTTGCAGCTGTTTCAACTACCTATTATAATCTTGCCATATGTCAGAAAGAAACAAAACGATGGATACCTGAATGAACATATAAACTAAAAAAACAAAAAACAGAGACACATAGCATCAACGAATCAGCACAGTTAATGAATAAACAAACAAACAACTGATCAGTAAAGGAATGGATACAGGGGTGAATAAATGAAGAAGAATGCCGAATAAGCCAATAGATAAGCAAACAAACAACTGATCAATACACAGAAATGGACACAGGGATGAATAAAAAGGACGAATAAATGAAGAATGCTGAATAGATCAATTCATAAACAAGCAAACAACTTATCACTAAAAGAATAGACACATGGATGAATGAATAAATTAAGAATGCTGAATAAATCAATAAATAAACAAACAACTGATCAATGAAGGGATGGACACTGGGTGAATAAATCAAGAACGCTGAACAAACCAATAAATAAGCAAACAAACAACTTACCAAACAAAAGGAATAGACACATCGGTAAATAAATGAAGAATGCTGAATAAATTAATTGATGAACAAACAACTGATCACTAAAGAAATGAACACAACATAGAATAAATGAAGAATGCTGAATAAACCAATGGAGAAACAAACAACTGATCAATAAAGGAATGGACATAAAGTGTGAATAAATGAAGAATGTTGAATAAATCAATCGATAAAACGAACAACTAATCAATAAAGGAATGAACACAAGGGATGAACAAATGAAGAGTGATGAATAAACCAAAACAAATAAACAAATTATCAACAAAGAATGGAAACAATGGTGAATAACTGAAAGAATGCCGAATAAATCAACAAACAACTGATCAATGAAGGAATGGGACACAACGGTGAATAAACGAAGATGCTGAATAAATCAATCGATAAACAAACAAGCAACTAATCAATAAAGGAACAGACACGTGGGTGAATACATGGAGAATGCTGACGTCATAATTCCTGGGGCCTTACGGGCAAGTCTCCGGATGGGTGTGAAGTTGGGCATCGGCGTGTCCAGCTCAGGATATTCTTGGCTGCAGTTGGTCACCTCGCTCAAACACAGCATCTCTACACACAACAGACAAACGCTGACACCATCCATTGGCCAGTCGGTCAATCAGCCAACCGATCCGTTGGTCACATTCACAGTCGCCAACCGGAGGTATACTAGGAGCTTTTTTTTTTTCCCAAAAAAAGTTCACTTCACAGATACAGACTCGCTTACTTCCCCTTCCTCTACCGCATTCCCTCCCCTTCTCCAACCTTTGTTCTGAAATACGTGAATCTTTGCAAACAAATTGATGAATTCTGTCCCAGATGCAGATCGAAGAGTTCTGAGGTCAAAAAAAAAAAAAAAAAAAAAAAAAAAAAAAAAAAAAAAAAAAAAAAACCAAAACACCCACCCACCCACCCAAAAAAAGCAAAACAAAACCGAATGATTTACGAGCGTTTAAATGCATCGACGCAGAACTGAAATTCTTTCTTTTTTATGTATGTCGAACAGCAACGTCGCAGAACAGGAATACCCAAGTTAGTTCTCTATGATGAAGAGCGACGACGTGGAGAGACATTCCAAGTCAATTACCTAGTAGGACGTCAATAAGGTAGAACAGAAATTCTCAGTTCTCTGCGTTGAAGGCCGCTGAGGTAGAAAAGATAAACCACGCCAGAGTTTGCTCCAACATCTGTCTACCCCAGACACTGGCAGGTAGAAAAGAAAATCCCCAACATCTGCCTGCTCCAGACACTGGCAGATAGAAATGGAAATCTCCAATGCTCATCTACGTCAGAGCCCGTCAATGTAAAAAATTTCTGTAAAGCAAAAAAAAAAAAAAAAAAAAAAAGAAAAAAAAAAAAAAAAAAAAAAAAAAAAAAAGGTGGGTGTCGTGATAGGAAAGAAAAATCGCAAATATTTATGTATATGTCAGCGACTGTCGAGTCAAAAACAAAAAACTGAAGGAATTCCTACATATTCATCAATGTCAGAGATCATCGAGGAAGAAAGGGAATTTCAAAATGTATCCAAGTCAGAGGTCCTGAAGACAGAAAAGAATTTGCCAACTATCTGCCTACGTCCAAATCGTTGACTTGCAAAAGGAACTCCTGTATATGTATCCACGTCAGAGGTTGTCAACTTAGGCAAGGAATTCCTTTAAATGTATCCACGTCAAAGGTTGTCGACGTAGGAAAGGAATTCCTAAATAGCTGTGTACGTCTGAGATTGAAGAAGTAACAAAGAAATTTCTAAAGGTCTATTTATATCGGAGATCGTCATATGAGAAAAGAAATTCTCAAATTCCATCTACCCAGAAGTCGTTGAAATAGAAAAGGGATTCCCAAATATTTTTCTATGTAGGAAAGTTAAGGCAGGAGATTGCCGAGATAGAAATGGAATGCCAAATATTTCTCTACATCTAATGTTTCGAGATAGGGAAGGAGTACCCAAATAACTATCCATAACAGACGTCGTGGAGAGGTAAATGAAGAATTCATCAATATTCATCTTCGCAGGAGATTAATGGGATACAAAGGAAATCCCCAAATTCATCTTCACCAGAGAGGTCATGAAGGAAGAGAAGAATTCCTGTAACCAAGGTTGTCGACGGAGAAAAACAATTCTAATTTATCTTTATTTGAGGTCGATGAGGAAGAAAAGAAATTTCTAAATACGTTACTACGTCGGCGATCAACAAAGCAGAAAGAAAAGAAATCTCAAATATACATCTGCATCGGAGGTCATTGATGAAGAAAAAGGATTCCCCAAATATCTTTCGGCATAGGAGATTGTTAAGCCCGAAAAGGCAATTCCCGTTTATCTTTCTACGTCAACATTTTTCCACATAGAAAAGGAATCCCATGCTATGAAATAACGCATCGAAGTTCGTCTACGTGGAAAAATGATTCTTAAATATTTATCTACATAGTACGCTGACGTGGTAGAATAGGAATTCTCAAATATCTACCTAAATCGATTGCTACTGAGGTAGAAAAGGACCCCCTACCTGACTACACCAGAGGTCGCCACTGTAGAAAAAGAATTTCTTAATATCTGTCTACGTCTCTCTTAACAGCGCAATTCACTGAGGTAGAAAAAAAATCTGAAATCGAACTACGTCGTAGGTTGTTGAAAGTGAAAACAAATTCCTAGATCCATCTAAATCTGAGGTCACAAAGACTGAAAAAAGAAATTCCCAGATCCTGCTACCTCGGAGGTGTTTGAGGTAGAGACAAGGAAATCCCGAAACCATCTACGTCAGAGGTTGAAAAAAATTTGTCAAACCCATTCACTTCACAGGTCGTAAAGATTGAAAAGGATGTCCTAACTACTGACCGACGTCCAGGGTTGTTTGCACAGGAAATCAGTTCAGAACTCTCCACATCAGGGGTATTCGAGTTTGAAAAGAAATTTCCAAATAAGTATCTACATTGGATTGAAATAAAGCATAGGAAAGGTATTCTAAAATATCCATCAACATCACAGGTTGTCGAGTAGTAAAGCGATTCCCCATACATCTGCCTGTGCGTTCTGAAACTGCTGTCCGGCACGGTCATAATGGTCACGTTCACAAGTACTGGCCCCAGTCCCTGAAATGGACAGTTGTCTCCAAGGTCATTCCGACGCATTAACAAAGCTTAACGATGCTGATAATCAACAATCTAACAATTTATAGCTGCTACACACACACACACACACACACACACACACACACACACACACACACACACACACACACACACACACAAGCGCGCGGGCACGCACATATACAAGCGGATAATACATATTACCTTACCACCAAGCTTGTAAATAGTAAATAAGAACTGCAACTCTTGCTCCCATGATAAGGCAATCACATGTCCCAAACTCAAAATGAATGCTGTTTACAAGGGGGGGGGGGGGGGGGGGGGGAACTTCTCTTAACAGACCAAAGCATAATATAGATCAAACCGGGAGACGTCCCCTGAAAAAAAAAAAAAAAAAATGTTCCATGCTTACCCGTGTACTCCACGCCCGAAGCAAGCACACAGCAGCAACAACTGAAGAAACAAAGCAATGAACTTTTCATGCATTCAAGGCTGGCATGGCCTTTTGACCTTGAACGTTGTCGAACAGAACACGTGGTAGAGCAGAAACGAAATACTGGTCACCTCGGTCCGATTGACACGGGAAGAAATCTGACAGGAAGTAGGGAACAGTTAACAGAGAAGAACGGAACAAGAAGGATAACTCTTGCTCCCGTGATGATACAATTACACGCCCCTAACTCCAAACCAATGCTGCTTTCGGCACCGGTCGTAACTGGCCTAGCACAAAGGCGGGCACGGACAGCACAGAACTGACGAAGTAACAGACTCCCCCCCCCCCCCCACCCCCACCCCCCCCTCCCCAGGGAAAAAAAGGAAAAAAAAAAAGATCTTAAATTTGCCCATCTACCCCGCGCCCCATTCATTCAAACAGTGTGTAACTCTTATGGGCGTATGATTGCCTCACCGTCAGAACAAGAGTTACCTTTCTTGTTTGTTTATTTTTTTTGTTTCTTTCTTTTCTGTTGAGTGTTCAATGAACCATTCAAGATTTCGTCAAATACTTATCAACCATAGCAGAAGCCAGTCGACTTCACAGGTAGACAGACAGACACTCCACAGGTAGACAGACAGACAGACACCAAGATAAAGCAGAGATACCCAGCAAAATAACAAAGAAGTCCATTACGCGCGCGCGCGCGCGCGCGAGAGAGAGAGAGAGAGAGAGAGAGAGAGAGAGAGAGAGAGAGAGGAGGGGGGGGGAGAGAGAGAGAGAGAGGGGAGAGAGAGAGAGAGAGAGAGAGAGAGAGAGAGAGAGAGAGAGAGAGAGAGAGAGAGAGAGAGATTTTGACCTGATTTGAACCAACCAACCAAACATACATACAAACAAAAAAAAAGCAAAAAACTGGAAGGGTACCCCATGGAAGACTGCAGACTTCCACCAAGATCTTACGGTTCTCTGACCTACCATTCAACCCTACCCGATTCCGTCACATGTCTCTGGACGTTTCTCCGGAGCCATAACACTTGGCATGAAAAACTGTCTGTACCCAGCTAATCTGTCATTGCCTCTTGCCGTGATGACACTCTCGGGGTTTCTAGTTTCATTTTTTTTTTTAACTGTACAATGGTGAGAGAGATACCCCTCCCTCCTCCCCCCCCCCCAACCCCCAACTTCCGTATTTTATGACTGTTGCACTTCTCATTGGATTCGCGTTGTAGTCCTGATCCACATCTAATCTTGGTGAAGTGTTGAATACGTATGATGATGAGCCTGATACTTTTGTTGTGTTATTGAGAATTGTATTTTATTCCCAGAGAAATTTACGAACTTTACAAAAAAATTAAATAAAGGGTCCTATCTCACAGTGTTCAAGGAGCCATGACAAAAATATCTAAATCCACAAGTTGATCTGGCTCTGCCCACAAATGCAATGACCTTGTCCGTAAGACATATTCCAACTGCTCCATCACATTTCCTTAAAATCGCTTCCGATTTTTTTTTTCCCGCACAATCTTGCTGACAGACAGACAGACAGACAGACAGGCAGACAGACAGACAGACAGACATAGGCGAGAACACAGCCCCGTCGGTGGAACCAACAAAACACCTCTGTGGTCTGTGGAGCGTTGCAGGCATGAACTCAACATCGGTAAACTAACACAGTTTCTACAGGGCGACATGTTGCTGGCCACATTCCGTCCTAAGAGAGTCATCACATTAGGCTCCAGTCACACTACGAGCTGTGCCTCGTCACATTAGGCTCTAGTCACACTCCGAGTTGCGCCTCATCACATTAGGCTTCAGTCACAATATGAGTTTCCCCTCATCACATTAGGCTCCAGTCACACTCCGAGCTGCGCCTCATCCATTAGGCTTCAGTCACACTACGAGCTGCGCCTCATCACATTAGGCTCCAGTCACACTACGAGCTGCGCCTCATCACATTAGGCTCCAGTCACACTACGAGTTTCCCCTCATCACATTAGGCTCCAGTCACGCTACGAGCTGCGCCTCATCACATTAGGCTCCAGTCACGCTACGAGCTGCGCCTCATCACATTAGGCTCCAATCATACTACGAGTTTCCCCTCATCACATTAGGCTCCAGTCACGATACAAGCCACGCCTCATCATATTAGGCTCCAGTCACGCTACGAGCTGCGCCTCATTACATTAGACTCCAGTCACACCACGAGCTGCGCTTCGTCACATTAGACTCCAGTCACACTCCGATCTTCCCCTCATCACATTAGGCTCCAGTCACGCTACGAGTTTCCCCTCATCACACTAGGCTCCAATCATACTACGAGCTCCCCCTCATCACATTAGGCTCCAGTCACGCTACGAGTTTGCCCCTCATCACATTAGGCTCCAGTCACACTACGAGCTGCCCCTCATCACATTAGGCTCCAGTCACACTACGAGTTTCCCCTCATCACATTAGGCTCCAGTCACACTACGAGCTGCCCCTCATCACATTAGGCTCCAGACACGCTACGAGCAGCCCCTCATCACATTAGGCTCCAGTCACGCTACGAGCAGCCCTCATCACATTAGGCTCCAGTCACGCTACGAGCTGCGCCTCATCACATTAGGCTCCAGTCACGCTACGAGCTGCGCCTCATCACATTAGGCTCCAGTCACGCTACGAGCTGCGCCTCATCACATTAGGCTCCAGTCACGCTACGAGCTGCGCCTCATCATACTAGGCTCCAGTCGCGCTACAAGATGCCCCTCATCACATTAGGCTCCAGTCACGCTACGAGCAGCCCTCATCACATTAGGCTCCAGTCACACTCCGAGCTGCGCCTCATCCCATTAGCTTCAGTCACACTACGAGCTGCGCCTCATCACATTAGGCTCCAGTCACACTACGAGCTGCGCCTCATCACATTAGGCTCCAGTCACACTACGAGTTTCCCCTCATCACATTAGGCTCCAGTCACGCTACGAGCTGCGCCTCATCACATTAGGCTCCAGTCACGCTACGAGCTGCGCCTCATCACATTAGGCTCCAATCATACTACGAGTTTCCCCTCATCACATTAGGCTCCAGTCACGATACAAGCCACGCCTCATCACATTAGGCTCCAGTCACGCTACGAGCTGCGCCTCATTACATTAGACTCCAGTCACACCACGAGCTGCGCTTCGTCACATTAGACTCCAGTCACACTCCGATCTTCCCCTCATCACATTAGGCTCCAGTCACACGCTACGAGTTTTCCCCTCATCACACTAGGCTCCAATCATACTACGAGCTGCCCCTCATCACATTAGGCTCCAGTCACGCTACGAGTTTCCCCTCATCACACTAGGCTCCAGTCACACTACGAGCTGCGCCTCATCACATTAGGCTCCAGTCACGCTACGAGTTTCCCCTCATCACATTAGGCTCCAGTCACACTACGAGCTGCCCCTCATCACATTAGGCTCCAGTCACGCTACGAGCAGCCCCTCATCACATTGGGCTCCAGTCACGCTACGAGCTGCCCCTCATCACACATTAGGCTCCAGTCACGCTACGAGCTGCGCCTCATCACATTAGGCTCCAGTCACGCTACGAGCTGCGCCTCATCACATTAGGCTCCAGTCACGCTACGAGCTGCGCCTCATCACATTAGGCTCCAGTCACGCTACGAGCTGCGCCCTCATCACATTAGGCTCCAGTCGCGCTACGAGCTGCCCCTCATCACATTAGGCTCCAGTCACGCTACGAGCAGCCCCTCATCACATTAGGCTCCAGTCGCGCTACGAGCTGCCCCTCATCACATTAGGCTCCAGTCACGCTACGAGCAGCCCCTCATCACATTAGGCTCCAGTCACGCTACGAGCAGCCCCTCTTCACATTAGGCTCCAGTCACGCTACGAGCAGCCCCTCATCACATTAGGCTCCAGTCACGCTACGAGCTGCGCCTCATCACATTAGGCTCCAGTCACGCTACGAGCAGCCCCTCATCACATTAGACTCCAGTCACGCTACGAGCTGCGCCTCATCACATTAGGCTCCAGTCACGCGCTACGAGTTTCCCCTCATCTCATTAGGCTCCAGTCACACTACGAGCTGCCCCTCATCACATTAGGCTCCAGTCACACTACGAGTTTCCCCTCATCACATTAGGCTCCAGTCACACCACGGGCTTCCCCTCATCACATTAGGCTCCAGTGTCACGCTACGAGCTGCGCCTCATCACATTAGGCTCCAGTCACACGCTACGAGCTGCGCCTCATCACATTAGGCTCCAGTCACGCTACGAGCTGCGCCTCATCACATTAGGCTCCAGTCACGCTACGAGCTGCGCCTCATCACATTAGGCTCCAATCACACTACGAGTTTTCCCTCATCACATTAGACTCTAGTCACACTACGAGCTGCGCCTCATCACATTAGGCTCCAGTCACGCTACGAGCTGCCCGTCATCACATTAGACTTATCACATTAGGCTCCAGTCACGCTACGAGCTGCACCTCATCACATTAGGCTCCAGTCACGCTACGAGTTCCCCCCTCATCACATTAGGCTCCAGTCACGCTACGAACTGCGCCTCATCACATTAGGCTCCAGTCACGCTACGAGTTTCCCCTCATCTCATTAGGCTCCAGTCACACTGCGAGCTGCGCTGGGAACTGCACTACCGTTCAGCAGTGGGCCGGCTTTTGCACCGTGTTTGCGGACGTTGTGGCCCTTGGTACTTTTCACCTTCATATTTAAAAAACAAGGGGGATTACTTCCGCAGGACAAGACAGGCGAACAGATTACAGGACAAAACACACTTTTATTTCGGCCTCTTGGCTCTTCTTCGGGCAAAAAAACGCACACCATTTAGGAGCATGAACACGAAGAGTGTGCCACCACCACCTGGCGCAAAATCTTCTCATATCCGGCGCAAATGGGTGCACCAAAATGGGTGAGAAGATAATCTGTCTGTATTGTCTGACGGAACCAATACCCTTTCTTTTTGCGTAGCCACACCAACGGCCAATTATAGCCGTGGCAGCCACGTGATGAGAAGGATGATGTCAGAGACTGTGGCGAGGACCACACCACGAACAGTAACCGCTCTGGTTGTGTTTGCGTTGAGCGCCAATCAGTACCGGACACAAGTATTGTCCCTTGATGGCAAGGCCATCTGTTGGGACTTCCATGATGTGAGACATAAACCTTTTTACAGCAGACTCCATGAAAACCGTGTTCAGAGGTGTTTCACCTGATGTGATCTTTGAATGTCTGAAAGAGATTAATTTTTTTTTTTGAACTGATCTGAGATTTATAGTAAAAAGATTTTTTGAAACAAATTTTTCTGGTGTGTTTTTAGAAGGTGTTTTGTAAAAGGTTGTGCGAATGAATGACTTGTGAGTTGACTTCAACGTGGTGAAAGCCCTGATATGGCCCTATGCGGTCGGCTGGGCTATAAGCAACATTACCTATCGCTAGTGATGCCACTGCCTCTACAGTATCTGATGTCATCCTGCTCGTCGTGCCACTACA
>JADBJO010006945.1:105000-112500 GCA_016801955.1 Conus betulinus
AATTCCCGCCGGCTTCGGGGCCACTTAACGCAGTAATTATCTTAGAGAGAGCTACGACAACAACGTCCACACGCATATAACTAGCATGACAATAGCGCCAACACAGTGCCCCACAGCAATACCATCTGAACGAGCCCAAGACTCCTGCTCTTCAGTTACTGTTTACGAAGCGACCTCAGATGACTGTATTTAGCACCTACTACATACTCCGAGGTCCTAGTGGTATGTCACTCCCCCCTTTCGCTATCGGGAAGGTTCAAACCAGGGAGGGTCCTTATCACCTTAGGTGCCATCTGTCACCTGACCACTTCATCCTCCTTGACACAGTTCGATCGTGTGCGGTAGGTGAGGCATACTGTTAATGGGTCTACTACCTATTTCTTTACTACGTACAAACATTCCTTGCCTCTACACACTTAAGGTCTTTTGTGAGAGGTTTCACTGCCTTGACACTCATCAATGAGAATGAGGATGATAAAGATGATACTTCGAATTTCCATTTCTGTCTGAGACTACATGACAGGGCTGTACTATACACTTCCTTTCATAATATATCCCGGCATCAACCAGGCCCGAGAGATACCAGACACCTGCTGTGTTGGTCAGGAAATTTGAGCAACACTCTCAGAGATGCCTCCATTATGTGGATGAAACTCGACTGTGTGGTCCCCGTCTTCCCAGCTGAGCCTGTAGCAAACTCAACTCTGGGTAGGAGCTGGTCGGGGCAGAAAAATCCCATGACTCTGATGGGAATCGAACCAGTGACCTCACAGTCAGGAGTCCGCGACCCTAGCCACTTCGCCACGGCGGCTGGTGCTACTACTACTACTACTACTGCTGCTGCTTTTACTAACACCACCACTACTACTATTACTACCACTACTACTGCTACCACCACCAAGACCACCACCATCACCACCACCATCACCACTACCACCACCATCACCCACCACCACCACACTACTTGTCCCTTCACCAGCCCCCAGTTCGAGCGACTATAGCAGCACTGAGAAAGCAGCTTAGGAAGTTGCACGACAGCTCTTCACCGAACTGTACACACATGTCTTCCACTTGAGAACGGGTCATCGCTTGCCACACGCATCGTACTGAATGTTTCTATTCAGTGCTCTAATTATTTTATAATTTCCTCGTCAGCGCTCGATTCTGTATGAAGCTCGGCTGGCTGTTTATTGGTCCTGGCCAAAAAGGCGCAGTCGCCACCTGTCTATCCCACTTCCCTCCCCTTTCTGGTCCCCCCCCCCCCCACCTCCCCTTCAGTATATTCTTGTTCACATACCAAAGTGGATTTTCCTACAGATGAGAATGTTGCCAGGGGGGAAATTCCTTTGTTGCTTCAAAAAAAAAAAAAAAAAAAAGGGGGGGGGGGGGGGGGAAGGGGTGTGTGTGATTGGAATGCTGGAAACTGCTTTGTGCTACTCTCGAACCATTGACCCTGCCTTGTTTGGCTTCCTGGCTGGGCGAGTGCGTTATCCGCTGGGCCACCTTCGCACAATGACGGGAGAAAGAAAGTGCGACTGATGTACGACTGTCCGTTGCATTACCATCATTCATGCGCGCGTTGAACACAGGTGTTCTGAGTCACTGTCTGAACGAATGCACGAAAAGAACGCAGACTTAACGTCTAAGAAGCGACAGTACAGTACTGCCCAAATGCGGATTTTACGAACAGACTTAACGTATTCCACTTCCTACAGAGTGTGTGATCTTCGAACCGCGTGCTCTCATGACTGCTTCAGGACAGTAACTGATCTGATACGGCCTTGCCCCCAATGCGTGAAGAATGTGTAGGTTTCCAGCGGACAACGCCCTCTCCCAGCCAGGAAACTAACACCGTAGGACAGCCATCTCTCTGAATGCCTGAGGTATTGGAATGACGTGAAGTTTACACAAGCGACAATGTTGATAATTTCACTGGGCCGAGGTATGAGCTCTTTGATAGAGATGCTTCCCGGTGTTTTCAGTGTCTACTTTCTTTCACCACTAAAACCAAAGCGCATAAGCAAACAACAACAACAACAACAATAAGGAAAACAACATACCAAAACGCAAAGAAAACAAAACCTTTCTCCTCTCTGACCTTGACCTCCATCACGATCGCTTCATGGCGATACTCCTACAGCCTCCTACCCTCCCCCCTCCCCCTACGCCCCGCCCTATCGCCTTTCTCCCCACCCCCCACCCCCCGACACGTAGGTACTCATCCACTCATGAAAGTGACACCGCAGGACTACCCTCTCTCCGTCTGTCTGTCTGTCTGTCTGTCTGTCTCTCTCTCCCCCACTCTCTGTATCTTTCTCTCTGTCTCCTTCTCTGTATCTCTCACCCCCCCTTCTCTCTCTGCTGGATGTTTTCCTCAGATGGTGTTAAATGATCTTACCCTTACTCAGTTTCAGTGGAACACATTACAGTCAACTCTGCTTTTCTTCTGTACCTTCCACCCGTCCTGTCTCCATTCTTTCGTCCTTGGTGTGCTCTCTCTCTCTCTCTCTCTCTCTCTCTCTATTGCGCGCGCGCGCGCGCGCGCGCGCGCGTGTGTGTGCGTGCGTGCGTGCGTGCGTGCATGCGTGCGTGCGTGAGTGCGTGCGTGTGTGTGTGTGTGTGTGTTAAACCTTACTGTATTATTCCTGTGTGTGAGGACGTAAGAAATGTTACAGTTTTGTTTTGTTTTTGTTAACCTTTGATTTGATACACATGGGAATGAACGTGTACGATTTGTTAGCAAGAAAAGGAAGAGGGAAATGTTATTGTTCTGTTACCCCCCTCCCCCCTTGACAAAAGACCTCTTTGGTAATGACAACAAAATATCACAGTGTCAAAAGTGTCAAAGTCTCTCTCTCTCTCTCTCTCTCTCTCTCTCTCTCTCTGTTTTTTTTTTCATTTCTTTAAATTCATCTATGCGTCAAGGTTGATGGAGAAACAACTCATCCACATTTTCATGTCTTTTCGAAGACACGTTTGTTTGTTTAAAGTGTTGTAAGTTTTAGTCATTAGCAATGCTCAATAAGTCCTTAACGGGGCAAGCTGCGGATGAATAATAAAAGCATGCATTTGTGTATCTGTCAGTCTTGGAAATAAACATCATCATCATCATCATCATCATACAATCTCTGAACCACCCTATTCTCTCTCTCTCTCTCTGTCTCTCTGTCTCTCACACACACACTCACTCTCTCTCTCTCTCTCTCTCTCTCTCTCTCTCTCTCTCTCTCTCTCACACACACACACACACACACACACACACACACACACACACACACACTTAACACTCCTCTAGGTTGGTTTCAAAGTGAGCTGACTGTAGGCGGAAACTGAAATAAGTTCTAAAAGAGAAATTATAATTATTCCGCGAACAAAAAAAATGACAAACCAATCACAAGACAAACCACGGCGCATTTCGACCTCTGAGGTCGTCTTCAGGCAAGATGAACCACATTCAGGACAATGAAAACGAAGGCGCTATCACTTGCCTTTTCAGATCGGGCACAAGCTGGACGTGGAATGAAAACGAAGCCGTTTGGAAGGAGGGTACCAATAATTGTATTATTAATAACAATGTAGTAGTAGTAGTAGTAGTAGTAGTAGTAGTAGTAGTAGTAACGGTAATAGTATAGAAGTAATAGTAATATGATAGTAAAAGTAAGAAGAAGAAAAGAAGAAAGAAGAAGAAGAAGAAGAAAATACAAGGGTACCAACAAGGGTAATATTAATAATAATGGTAGCAGTAGTAGAGTAGTAGTAGTAGTAGTAGTAGTAGTAGTAATAGTAACGGTAATAGTAATAAAAATAATAGTAATATAACAATAAAACTAATAGTAATAAAAAAAAAATTATCAATATTAGTAATAATTACGACGATGATAATAATCATAATGATAAGAATAATAACAATTACAATGAGGGAATGGAGGAATAGGAGAGTGGAGGAGGGGACGGGGGGGATGGGGGGGGGAGGGGGAGGACAGGAAGAGCAAAGAGGAGATGGAGGAGGACACAGATTATGGGAAAGATGGAATCTAATAAGTATATCTATAGTTATATTATAATCATGATTTATAACCATGTAACGCTGATAGTAATAATCTAGGAGGCCAAAAAAAGTGATAGGTTGGAATGCAAGAAATACAAATTATGGGAAAAATGGAATCTAATAAGTATATCTATAGTTATGTTAATAATCACGATTATAACCATGTAACGATGATGTAATAATATAGGAGGCTAGAAAAATGGTAGGTTGGAATGCAAGAAATACAGTATGTATAACGAAAATATTAACAACCCTTGTAAAGATAACAGTTGTAATAGTTATGAAGTTGTAATACCAGTTATAATGATAACAATGGTAAAAAAAATTAGAATTAGTGATAAATAATATAAGTAATCATAATAGTGATAATGATGATGATAATGGGGATATTAGAACTAATCAAGATAGTTAAGATGATAAAGGATCTTTTTATGATGATGATGACAGTGATGATGATAATGATGATAGAACTGATACTGATATGATGTCAGTAATAACGATAATGATAATGAAAAAAGGGAATACAAGTTATACTATTAGTAGATGGAAAGGAATAGAGATGGTCAACGAGTTAAAAAGTTAACAGCACTACTCGAGCAGGAAAAGATTGGTGATGACAGAAATGATAATGATGACAATATCAATGACAGGAATAATGATAATTATAATGCTGTCGATAACAGTTAAGGAAGGTAAACAGGAGCAGGAATGTTCAATGAGTGAAAGGATAACTGCGCTATTACAGCAGGGAAGATGGGGACGAAAAAAAGAATAAAGAAAGAACGGGGAGCGGGGGTGGGGGGGGGGGGGGGGGGGGGGGGGCACATACCTTCACCTGCACACACATACACCTCTCGGATGTTTCCCCTGAGATGCTGTTATATGATCCTGTCCTTACTTCTCCCAGATCTTTATCCTCAGAAGCTGTTATACAATCCTACCCTTACTCGACTTCAGTCAGGTCGCTTTACCATTAACCCTGCTTTTCCATCAAACATCTCCCGTCCTTTTTCTCCCTTCTTTCGTTCTTAGTGCTCGCTCTCTCTCTCTCTCTCTCTCTCTCTCTCTCTCTCTCTCTCTCTCTCTCAAATAGTTGAGTTTTACGTCCTCATAGCGAAAGCTTTTAGGGACACGTCTTTCATTCACGGTAGTCTTTTAAACTCTCTCTCTCACTCTCTCTCTCTCTCTCTTTCTCTTCTTCCCCTCTCTCTCTCTCTGTCAATCTCTCTCCCTCCGTCTCTCTCTCTCTCTCTCTTCTCCCTCCATCCTCTCTGTCTCTCCCTCTCTCTTTCTTTCTCTTTGTCTCTCTCTCTCCCTTCTTCCCTGTTTCTCTCTATCTGTCTCTCTCTGTCTCTCTCTCTTTCTTCTCTCTCTCTTTCTTTCTGCCATCCCCTTTCTCTCCCACTCCCCCCCCCCCTCTCTCTCTCTCTCTCCCTCCCCTCCCGGATGTTTTCCTCAACTATTGCTATATAATCCCGCTCTTACGCAGGATACTGTTTTTTTTTTTTTTTTTTCTGTTTTCATATTCATTTCCGCAGGATATTGTTCTATTCCCCCTTGACATGAAGACTGTTGTGATTGTCAGTAAAATCTTTGTCATTTGTCAGTAAAATCTTTGTCATTTGTCTTGTCACCCTCTCTCTCTCTCTCTTTCCTCTCAACCCACTCCATCCCCCCCCTTCTTTATTTTTTTCCTGACAGTTACACAAGAACCACTCACACACTTCATGTCTCTTCCTTCCTGTTTCTGTTTTTCTTTCTTAGTCTTTTAAAGCTCATCACTCCTATCCTTCTCTCCATCCAGACCTTAGGACAAAAGACCAAATCAGATGCTCAGCCCCAGACAAAATCCACAAGAGTAAATTTTGTCACCAGAACACTATCTATTTGGACTTCAAATCTCCGATACTCTACAAAATTGCTCCAAAGTCCTTTGAAACTCTTTTAAAACTCCCCGCGAAATGTCCCACGAACATCTGAGAAAAAGAAACCCCATCACGAAACCACTGTGGAATCTTTCCAGAATGACCAGAGCACGCCTCTCAGGCAATAGATTATCGTTTATTCATTCAGGGTTTTTTTTTTTTTTCCAAATGAACTTCTTTAAACACCATTCAACAAAACCACAGCAGCAAATGGGGACATTGCCAAGACGCTGACGTTCATTCTGGCGGGAAGATTTGTTCTGGAATATCATCTATTTAGATGTTTTAGAAGAAACAATAAGCGCACATTCACACACATGCGTGGCCTATACGTACAAGTGCGCGCGCCCGCGCGCGCGCGCGCACACACACACAAGAAGCATGCACGCACACTTGCATACACGCGCGCGCGCGCATGCACGCACACACAGGCACGCATGCATGCTTGTGCACGCGCGTGCAGGCACACACACACACACACACACACACACACACACACACACACACACACACACACACACACATTCACACACACATAAATGCGCATACTTATGCGCGCGCAACTCCCCCCACCCCCCCCCCCCACACACCAAAAGTTGGTATAGCGATAAATATTGATAGACCTTCGTTCTATCCTCGGAAAGAAGCAAATCGTAAAGGCTGTAATTGTAAGATACAAATCGTAAAGGTTGTAATTGTAAGATACAAATCGTAAAGGTTGTAATTGTAAGAAACAAATCGTAAAGGTTGTAATTGTAAGATACAAATCGTAAGGTTGTAATTGTAAGATACAAATCGTAAAGGTTGTAACTGTAAGAAACAAATCGTAAAGGTTGTAACTGTAAGATACAAATCGTAAAGGTTGTAATTGTAAGATAAGATAAATCGTAAAGGTTGTAATTGTAAGAAACAAATCGTTAAGGTTGTAATTGTAAGATACAAATCGTTAAGGCTGTAATTGTAAGATACAAATCGTTAAGGCTGTAAGATACAAATCGTTAAGGTTGTAATTGTAAGATACAAATCGTTAAGGCTGTAATTGTAAGATACAAAATCGTTAAGGCTGTAGATAAAAATCGTTAAGGCTGTAATTCTAAGATTATCGTCGGCAGAAAAGTTTAGAATACCACAACAATTTTTTTTTTTTTTTTCTTTTGTGAATTTTTTTTTCAAAATATAACCCACTTCAAGACTTTTAGCATGTGTATTGAACGAAACAAATGGAACAGCCGATTAAAAAGCCTTGTTAGTTTCCACAATGACCGTCAGCAAAGAATGCCATACATCCTAGATATACCTCGGCGACAAGAATCAAGCAGAAATCAAATAACGCTGATTTAAAAAAAAAAAAAGTCGTGATACCCGAAATCGGGGGATTAAAATATCCGACATATAAAAGAATATGTCGTGTTGTAAATCCGAGTACGATGCCGACGGGGAACCTTTGAACACGTATGAGGGTTGACTTCAACGAGGTGATAGCCCACAGACATGGTCCTTTGCGGTCGACCGGCTATCAGCAAAGTA